>JAWMRA010000016.1:8227600-8296468 GCA_035584735.1 Pseudotriccus pelzelni | reverse complement strand
CAGGCCCCGGGGGCTCCCCCGCGCCCCCCCAACATCATCAAGGTGCCCTCGGCCATCGCCCTGCCCGTCCCCGTGCCCGTGCCCACCCTGGGCTCGGGGCGCCCCGGGACCCCCACCCAGCCCTCGCCGCCCCCCCGGCCCCACCACCCACCAGCGCCGGGATGTCATCATCAGCCCAGGCCCTGGGAACCCACATTGTTAGCTTAGTAAATAGAGAAATCCCCACTCAAGCATTGCAAATGAGGGCAGAGGGGGAGCCGGGGAACCGCGCCGGCCACGGCGGGCCGCAGGGTCTCTCCCCTCTCTCTCTCTCTTTGAGTTGTCAGATGAATTCAGTGGTTAACAAAGAGCAAGGGAGGGAGCTGAGCTGCCGTCGCAGCTGGGCAGGGCGGTAAGAGGAGGCAGGACTGCAATGCCACCACTCCAGTAAGCAGCTTCAGCCCTGCAATACCTGCTGCAGATGGGCAGGAGCCCGGTGTACCCCCGAGGCTGTGCTGGCTGTGTACCTGAGCATCAGCAACTCCTCACCCTGAGGCTTGTACTGCAACAGAGGGTGATATTTCAGGGGGTGAGACAGCTGGGGAAAAGCAGAGGGGCTGGGGACACATCCCATCCTTGCTTTGCTTCTCTGCTGCTGGTTGTACCTGCATGGCTGCAATTCCCCAGGGAGCCCTGGGGACCCTGATGAGCTATGGGGACCTACAGTACCCAAAGGCTTGTAAGCATCCTGAATGTGTCAGTAAGGAAGTGAGGCAGATCAAAAGACACAGAAATGCTTTTATTTTGGTCTGAAATAGAAAACAAGCACAAAGAGGCAGTTTTTACAGAGTGGTGATTCTGCTTCTCTGAATGGGGCATGAAAATTACTCAGTGAGTGGAGCACCCAGTGACCAGTGCCAGCTCTGGCAGCAGTGATGTTACTTTGGCTGTAACGCAGCAAAGCCTCTCTTGGCCCTACCAGGAGTTTTCCTTCATCTCTTACCAGGGATCCTCCTGTTTCCCTTTAGCTCTGGGTTTCTGCACATGCAGTGAGGTGTTGAGAAGGGCACAACCCCCTGTGCAAGGTGCTCAAGGGTTGAAAGCTGCTGTAAGAGTACATCCTGCTTGGCATTAGTGTCTGGAGCCAGACTCCATGCTGGCAACACTGCCCACTGACTGCCATGCAGCAGGCAGAGCAACTCGGTGTGGTGGTGAGGAGGGGGTGTCTTTAAAATCTTTATTAAGATGTGGAGCTGTGGATGCCCTTCTCTGCCAGTTGCCTTAGCCTAGAGCTCGAGAATGTTGTGGTAATGTGTTGGAACCTTCTCAAACTCTCTGGTGCTTTGAGCAGTGGTGCCGTTCCTGATGCCAGGCAGTGCTTGAGGTCCCACTGTCACTGTGCCCACAGAGCTGCTGTCCACAGGAATCCCAAGGATTGGCACAGCCGGAGGCTCAGGAGGAGCCATGAGCCCCTGGCTGGGAGTGGACACCCAGAGGTGAAGGGGTGAGATGGAAGCACAGCTTCAGGGCACTTCTCTCTCCTAATAAAAAGCTTTTGCTTTTTTTCTGAATCCGTCACTGGATGATTAGGGAACTCTGCCTAGAGGGCATGTTTTTCCGGGCCATGGTGGTTTGTAAGGGGTTGGAAGATCTCAGTCTTTTGTTTCTAATGCTAACCTGGCTTCATTGAGCTGTTCTGTTAAACTCTTCCAACTGTGTGTTT
Organism: Pseudotriccus pelzelni; assembly: GCA_035584735.1. Lineage (NCBI taxonomy): Eukaryota > Metazoa > Chordata > Aves > Passeriformes > Tyrannidae > Pseudotriccus > Pseudotriccus pelzelni. The sequence continues at coordinate 8,294,766 of JAWMRA010000016.1, read as the reverse complement.
CTATTTTAATAATGTGGTGGGGTTAAAATAAAAAAGCCTTTCTGAAACTGATAGCAAAAATGTTTCACTCTGTATCTCTGCCCCTGGTTTCTGCCACTGCAGCTGGACTAGCAGTGGATTCAGAAGGCTTGAGGAACCCCTGAATTCCTGACAAGGAGTTTGTCAGAGCAATGGCAGCTTGGGCACCCTGATAACTTTTGCCATCAGCTTGTCAGGACCAAATCCTTACCCCAGCATAAGCAAGGGCAGTTGCTATTGCAGTGAGGCAGCCAGAGACAGATCCTGTACTTGGGAATGAACCCCACACTCTCCCCCATTTCCAGGGGTACAACTGGTATCTGGCACCACAGTACCAAGGGTGCCAATCCTGTGCCTGCCCCCAGGCAGGAACAGCCAGGTGGGGAGCACAATAGCCCCTATCTCCAGGGCGTTCCAGGATGCCACATGGTGCTGCAGCCTGAGGCTTGCTCACATTCTGGCATCTCCCCAAATCTCTTGGACCTGACTCAGGTCATCCTCTCCCACCAGATTTACTAATGGTTATACTGGGGGAATTGGAAGAAGCCAAAACCTGCTTCCCTGAAACAAACCCAAAGAGATTTGTCCTGCCTTGTACAATAGTATGCATGTATGGAGGGGTGGGAAAGAAGATGCTGTGATGAGAGAGCAGCTCCCAGGTATTAAGGGTGGCTTTTCCCTTTTTTGAGGAGAGCAAATTTCTATCAAATCACAGATAAATAAAGGGGAAAAAAAGACTCAGAGGAGACCAAGCGGTCTTCAGTAGCTGGTGGCTGCTGGTGTTGAGCATCCCAACACAGCCTGGTAACAAATACATCCTCTCACCAATTATTTACCAGAAAACCTGCTTTGGCAGATCCCACATCAAATAAAATACATAGATTTTTCATGAGAAGGCTTTTTTTTTTTTTGGCTCCATGTTCCATAAAACACATTTACTCAGTCACATACAAAATACATTTATCCAGTTTCTTTAAAACAAACAAAATAACCTCTCCTCTCCATCTGGCCCCTCTCTCTGCTCCTTTCTAGCCTGGTCTGCTTCCCTATTCCTCGCAATATGGAACATGACAGGGTATTTTCAATGCTATTTTTGTCCGTTGTGTCATAGCTTATATTTAAAATAGCATTTAAATCTGCCAAGTAGTGCGGTGTTTTAAACTGCTGTCAGACTGAATTTCTCCTCCTACATACCGCAGATTTCAGCTACGACTTAAAGACAGCTGAGGGAAGCTTTTGAGGAAGGGGGGAGGTGGAGGTGGTTGGGGACCAGATTGTCTGCAGGTGTGAGGACAGTCAAAGGATATTAATAGGGTAAAGGGAGGCTAGAGGGAGGACACAGCCCCAGAGAAAACCAGGGAAGGTGCATATAGGAGTGAAACTGCCTTCCCAAAGGCAGGTCTCACTTGGGACAAAAGGCTGTGATGGTGGGACCAAGCGTGTGCACCCAGAAGCTGTGGAAATGGGCGGTCCCTTGTCTAAGGGCAAAATGAGAGCCCCCCCCTGCTACGGGGCATTTGCTCTGCATTTGCTCACCTTGCAGGTCCCAAAAATAGGGTTGACTGAGCCTTTGGTGAGAGAGCAGAGGAGGAGGTTGTACTGCCTTGCTTGCATTGGGGTTTATTCTCCCTTTATCGTTTATTTTTTGGGACACAGCTGACATCTGGAAAGCCCTGTGGTAAAGTAGTACAATCATGGTCCAAGGTCAATGCCTGGGAAAGGGTCTGTTCCCCCTCTTTATGCCTGGGGGGTTCTAAAAGTCTGCTGGTTCCTTCCTTCCCCACCATGAATAAATATCACAGACATCCCCAGAAGAGCTGTCTTGGTTGCAATCACATTAGAAACATCAGCCTAACTTCTCCCAGCCAAATCCTTGGCCAATTCAACCCCCCATGATCCCGCTGAAATCATCTCCTACTGGAGGAGGTCCTGCACAAATGGGTTTTCACTCACATCTAAGGCCAAACCACCTTTGCTTCCTATGTTCAGCCTTCAGCCCCTTATTGTAGGTGTTGTTGTGCTCCTTGGGTGCACAGTTGTCCCGTTCACATGTCCCACTCTACCCATGGGAACATCCCAGCAGCATGATGGGTCCTGAATGGCATCTCCCACCCTCTCCACCTTTGCTCTGCTCTGTCCCATGAACATCCTGTCTGCATGTCCATGTCATAAGAAGATGCACCACATCATTGTGCTCCCAGTTCCTGGCACACGAACAGCACAGGGATTCCCAGGCTGTGGTCCCTGTCACTGCAGCCGATGCCACCTTCCTTCCTTTTCCACTTGTCTGGGCTTGACTCCCTGCATGGTAATTGTGGATAATACAGGAAGGGCCAATGGGGGTGGGAGCAGCCCCATGCCAAGACTGGTGGGCATGAGTCACCACCCTGCGGCAAAAGAGTTCAGTATCTCTTCTTCCCCATGTCATTTTTGGCTGCAGTAAAGGTTTGGTGCAGCCCCACCAGAGCAGCTGATGTTCAGGAGGGGTCTCCTCCTGCACCCCTCTCTGCTGTAAGATCCCCAGAGACAAGTAGTATGAGATCTCTCCAAGCCCCTTGCACAGCCCTGCACCTTCCCCAGCACTGATGGCCACTCAACCTTCTCCAGTGCCTGTAGGGATGGATGTTTCACAGGGTGCCTCCAGCCTGCAGGTGCCCTCCACTTTCCAAAGAGGGTTTGGGTTTCTCTCCTGCAGCCATCCAAGTCTCATTTCTTGCTCCATCCTTGCTGGTGTTTCACCTCCTCCTGGGACGCGTGTGCCTGCCATTGATATCTCCTACTCATCCTCTTCTGTCAACACGACCTAAGGAAGGGACAGATTTAACTTTTAGCAATGTGTCCTCTGTGTCAATAACTCCCCCTTGTCCTCTTCTGGATGCCAGGGATATCTGCTCACCCATCTTCTCCTTCCTGCTCCACACGAAGATTTCACCTCCCTCTCCACCCTCTCCCCTTCACCTTTTTCACTTCTGCCTGGAGTTTTCCATCTCTCACCCTTGTTCCCAGAGGGAGAGGTGACCCTTCCCATTTGCTGTGTCATGCAGTGCCACATCCCTCGACACATCCCTGTGCCAACCCCAAAACCAGCTCTGCCACCCCTGCAACAGGATGGCAGAAGCATCTCCACTACACATCACAGCTTGCTGGGCTAAGACAAGACCAGCATCAGGATCTCTTCCTTTGGGATCGCCCCACACCTCCAGCTTGTTCCCATTCCCCAGCTCAGTTCAGGATAGGATGATGCACCAGGAATGGGGGTGCCTAGTTGTGTTTGGTTATTTATTCCCCCAAAAGACAAGGCTAGGGGTACGGCTGGCTCCACGATTGCATCGTGGCGCGTTAATCAGCCACATTAAAATTCCGAGACAGCTCCTGCCAAAGTGGCTGCGCGCCGTGCAAGGTGGCTGGGAAACGCCGGGAGCCGTGACAGGCAGGCGCAGGCAGACAAAGAGCTCGCTCCGTCACTCCGGGTCTGCTCCGAGAGGAGAAAACCAACACACACACACACACACACACACACATCCCTCCACGCCACCACACAGCCCCACGCCGCCCGGCCAAGGGGATGCCACCAGAGAGCCCAGGGCAAGCAAGCATGCAATGGCCAGCGAGCCTGCCAGCATGCCAACACCATCCCAGGGGGATGTTTAAGCTGCTTGAACAACCCGACTGACCCCACGGGGTTGCATGGTACCCACCACGGGGGACTGGCGTGTCACGGTGATGGAGACCACCGCCTGCTCAGCCCCCGGCATCCCATCCCTGCATGCGTGGGGAGAGTGTGCCCCCGTGGGGTGTGAGCCCCAGGACGAGGGTCCCCCCAAGCCGTGTTCCCCACCAGAACCCCTGCCAGCTGTAGTAATGCGTTTTGCCACAGGGTGCCACTATGGCAAAGCTGTAAGGCCGCCAGGCCCTCAGCCCTGTTGTGTAAGGATACCTGCGTTACCCGCCTTACTCGTGGCTTCCTTCTTCCCCTCGGTTCCCTTCTCTCCCCATGCCCCCCGCAAGGAAACTGTGTCAAGAGCCCCCCAGATATTCACCCAAAGGGGACAGTGCTGCCCAAAGGTGACCCCTGTGCTGCGGGACAGAAGAGGGGATGCTGGATCCTCTCTGAGTTGTCCTGAGAATGACACAGAGAGGACCGACACATCACCACGGCATTGCTCTGTCTCCAGCAGACCTGGCAGTGAGGAGAGATTCTGGAGGCTCTGTGGGACCATGTGGGGTGCCAGTGAGTGAGGGGGGTGCTGTGTAACCCAGATGTCCAGCAACAATGCACCAATCCCTCTCCTCTCCTGCATCTGGGGTGCTGCGCTCTGGGGATGCAGCTCCCCAGTAAAGGGGGTCTGGCTCCATTGCTGGAAAGCAAGCAAAGAGCCTGGCAAGCCTACTGCCATTTATTTTCTCCAGCTTTTCTTCAAGGATGGATCTGGCTAGACCTGTCCTCCCGCAGCCAGGCCTATGAACTGCCTGCGGGAAAGGGGATGCTGCAGCACCCCATCCCACCCCAAAGAGCCAGCACTCTGGGAGCAAGCAGGCTGGGTCCTGCACCCTAAGTTTTTCATCTGCCTGGCACACTCCAGCCCCTTTCCTGCCTCTCCCAAAGATGAGGAGATGCCACAGGGCAGCTCAACCCTGCACCCGCAGCAGCATCCCAGCAAACCCACTCTGCACCCACGCGAAGGGGACAGCACAGCTCAGCCCAGGAAATGGAGGTGATGAGAACTATGCAGGATCAGGACACAAACACGAGATTTTTTAGGGTGAAAAGTGCTCTGCAAATGGCAGGCGGTTGGATCCTGCCTGCTGCATCCGCCGCGGGCGCAGAGAGAAAGAAGATTCGCTTCTTCCCTTGCTAATAAAGTCTGGCTGAAATGACACAGTATAATCAGTGTTTACCTGGGAGTTTACATATGGTTTGTTGTAATTATAGTTTCAATTCCTGCTTTTGCATTTTTTTTTTTATTTTTTTTCCTAACATCTATTTTTCAATCAGTAAAAGTAAATACTATTTTCAGCCCAATGTAATTCTTCCACTCCCATGGCCACAAACACAGCGAGGAGAGCGATTCCATTTGCGCGCTGTGCAATTGAGCAGAGAGAGGAGCCCGGCGGCTGTGGGGCATCAGTGAAGCCACGGTCGAGCAGGGACGTGGGGACGAGACTCCCCTCCCCATTACCAGTCCCCCAGCGACTCCACCCCACCTGGCAGGGCTACCTTGCTGGTAAAAACCAGCACCAGACCCAGACGCTGCTTCCTATTGCATCGGCATCGTTAAAACCCTAAAGCTGCCTGGTTGGAGGCAGCAGGGAAGGGATAAGAGCCATTAGGTGAAGCATCATTTTTTTCAGGGCTGGCAAAGCTTTGTTCCAGCTTGGGGACTGAGTTGGCACTAAAAACACTGTGATCCCCGAGATTTAATTTTCAACCCCCTCCATTTTTATGTGTGTGATTTATAACAAATCAAGGATGCCGGTGTCAGGTCCCCTTCTTCACCCAACTATTGTCACACACATACACGCTGATTAAAACCACCCGGCCCCCACCGGTTCCTCCTTGTCCATCCATCAGCCGCTCTGGGGACAAACTTAGACATCCCACTCCTAGCCCACACCTCCATCCATGCATGTTCTGGTGCCCTGGATTTTAAGCCAATATTGGGTTTGCTCATACACACATTAAATATATACAAAGAAGTTTGTTTATTTATGTGTGTCATGCACCCAAATCCTTGTCGAAATAATCGGGAGCTCTGTCTCAGGGAAAAATTGGGCATTATTTGGGTGCAGAATAAACATGTTGCACTAGAGACACACAGAGGGTTTCTGCCTCGGCCACTCCAGTTGAATATTTGCCGATTCAGACACCGTCTGAACTCGGTGCCAAGGCAGAGCCACTGCCGGAGGACAGTGGGCAGCTGGGCAATGAAGGGGATTGAGGAGGGGGACCTTCTCCTGCTCAGAGGGTCTCAGCCCCTCAGGGGAATCAAGCTGAGGCCAACAGCCCTGCCTGCACCCCATTACACCCCAACATCCTCATCATCCTCATTTTGGGGTTAAAAAACAGATGATGAGGATGCTTCTCCTGGAGTTGTGTCCTCGGCCTCCACTCTCCCACATGCCCTGCTGCCAGCCAGAGGAATTTTTTTTTTTTTTTTTTGACCATCCCTGAAAAGGGCTGGGTTTTTAACCTGTTTTTTCAACAGTAGCACAAGCGACGCTGAATATCCCTGGAATCAAAGGGAATGTTTCGGTGAGGGGTTTGGGAGGGGACCCTTGTGCCCAAGACCCTAGCACAGCATGCAGGGAGTTGGGGCTGTGGCTGTGCAGGAGTGGAGCCTCCCTGCAGCAGCCAGGGCTCCCCGGGCATTTGGAGTTTGGCTGCACCAAAAACATCCATCCCAAAGCACCAGCAGCTTTGGCCGATGCATTGCAGAAGGGCTGAGTTTGGGTTTTCCAAAGACAGAAGGAAGGAGGGGGAATATTCACCAGGTCAAGAAAAGCATCCCTCTCCTGCCACTGCCTGACACTGAAAAGAAAATTAAAACCCAAGCAGTTTTAAAAAGATAAAATACAACAAAATTGTTTTATCTCTCCCTTCCACCAAAAAAAAAAAAAGCTCTTCTCACCGATCTCAAGCGTGAATATATTTTCTTAGTACATTTCTTCAAAGCCTACCACACTCAACCTTTTTCCCCCCAAATTAAGAATGAGCTGGTTTAAACTCTCACCCAAAATATTTATTGCAAGGAACAAAGATATTGGAATTGTCTCCAGCATTGGATTTCAATTCTCCCTTTCAGGCTTTTATCTTTTCAATCCAAATTTCAGTGACAATAATCCAATTTTGATTGACATTAAAATTATTTATTGTCACATTGTAGCTGTTTAATAAATTGTGCCTGCTTTATTTTTTGGCTTATAAATACTGTATCTTTACTACCTTGGTGCTTAATTCAAGGGAAGAAACCACTTCTGAAGGCAGGCAGCAATAGTCTTAGCCCAGGCAAGATATACGAATGCCTTTTTACACACATGAACCTGAAGAAAGAGCTGATTCCACCTTTTTACTAATTTATGTATTTTAAATCTCTCTGGTTTATACAATTATGCTTTATTTTCCAATGGTAAAATATGCTCCTGTGAGCTACGTGTAAAACAAAGATTATTTTAATCTCCTTTCAGATACAGAACAATTATTTGTCAGGAACATTTAAAAAATCAGGAAAACAATTCATGACAATTTCATGATCCAGATTTGAGAGATTTTTCGCCATTCTGGGAGTCAGTTCATAAAAAAAAAAAAAGGGAAAGAAAAAATTAAAACAAAGCCAGGCGACATCCATTTCAGAGTGCCATTAAAATCTGGGTCGCGTTGCAAATGATTTTCTTTTTTTTTTTTTTTTTAATTTCCAAAAATAAAACAAACTAAAAACAACCATCATTCCATTTTAAAATTAAAAAAAAAAAAAAAAAAAAGAAAAAAAAAAGAAAAAAAAGAGAGAGACGGAAAATTAAAAAATAACATAGAAAAATGTAGCCCTTTTAGAATAATCCAAAAGCAGTTCTTTGGCCAAAATATTTCCCTGGGTGGAAGATTTCAAGCCTGTGTCCCAGAGATGCTCTTTGCTGGAGGGGGGCCTGCCTTTTTGCTGAGGGGTGCTGAGGATGCCAGTGCTCAGGGGTGCTGTAGGGACACAGCATCTCACTCCGTGCTTGCAGCAGGCAGAGGAGGCTGTTTGCCCACTGTCTAAATGCCCTGAAAACCCTTTTGGGGGAAGCCTGTTGGCAGATAAAGGAGGTGTCTGCCAGGGGAGAGTGGGTTTGTTCCCCGTGCAAATCAGGGTAGAGGGGCCAGGGCCCCAGCTGGCCTTGTGGGACCCGTGAGGGATGCAGGGCAAGGCAGGGAGCAAGGATGCTCTGCAGGACTCAGTCTTGGGCACCTCTGCATCTGCTCCCCAATGCACAGACCCACTGCCACCCCTCCCCTGCAGCACCCTTCCCTCCCCAAAACTATCCCAAAGCCCAAATCTACATCTTACATCCACACGGGTTAGGTCCCCACTCCATTATTGATGCTGCTATTTCAGGGTGGGGTTAGGGTAAGGCCTTCCCCACAGGGACATGGGGTGACTTGGGGACACAGACCCTCACTCAGTGCCAGGGGGGACAGTGTGGCTGGCCTGGGTCTCCCTGCTGATGTCCTGCACTGCCTCTTCCAGTGCCAGGCAGCCTCAATGGCTCTGGCAGCCACATTTGTTTACGGGCTGAATTTGTATTAAAACGGTTCATTATTTTCCTGACTGGCAGGTTTCCAGGGTCCGTGCTAGTTAATAATTGCTGCCAATTAAACCTTCACAAAATATGCATTGCAGAGATGGGGATGGGGGGGACACAACACGCGAGGATTTCTCCCAAGCCCACGGATGGCTCATGCCGCCGCGGAGGGTTGGGGATGCAGTGTGGCATCGCTGCTCACCGCGGGAACCTCCCAGGGATGGGACAGCTGAACCCCCCGTGATGAGGATCCTTTCAAGGCTGTCACTGCAAAGGGGTTTTGTCTCTTTACAGGGTCTAAATTTGCAGCTGGTGGAGGGAACACAACAGGATCCATCCCAGCCCTGTGGACTGCGGCCCCCTCGACCTTGCAGGTACCAGCTTGCCCATCCCAAGCCTTGGCCTGCCTGCTTGCCCAGGGGATGTATGTCTGCAGGGTGGGCAGGCAGGGCTTGGGACATTTATCCAACCCTAGACATCCCACTGCAGCTGCAAGGATGTTACTTTTCAATGCACAACTCCCTCTTTCCCTGCCATTCTACTGGTTCCCTTCCGCTGCTGGAACACCCTCTGCCTCCGCAGGCCAGCAGACCATCTCCCCCCCCAGATCCCACCCTGACCCCACATCGAACCCAGATCCAGGCACAACCTGGGAATAAAGCATTTCTCAGGGGTTAAACACAAGCAAATCTCCATGGTCCAAAACCCACCTGGGGCTGGGTCTGCCCAGCTCCTTCCACCTGTGACCTCGGCTGTCTTTTACAAGCTGTAAAGACGCGAGCACGTTTCCCGACCACCACTTGAAAAGCAGCCAAAGAACAGGAATTCTTTAGAATCATTATTTAGCGAACGCTCACCCCGCTCTTTGAAGCTGGGAAGCTCGGCAGTAAGGCTGGGTGTTCAGGCAGGCTGTGGCTACGGGAAGGCTGGGGGGAATGTTTCTTGGATGCTAAAATCGCTCGGAGAGATGCAGGAGCGAGAGCGCGTTCGTGGGGAGGACGGCTGACGGGGAGCTGCTGCCTTTCAGAAAGGCAAATAATCGCAGCCTAGGTTAGCTTTTCTGTCGAGAGAATAATTGTGCTTCTAAAGGCCCTGATATGATGAGCAGCACTGCTTTGAAATAGAAATAAATACATAAATAAATCAGGGATCTTGGACTGATTAAGGCAATTGCTTCCCTTGCTTTTGCAACCCCTTTGGGTCCTGGTTCCCAGAGCCAATTACATATTTAAAAAGTTTCTCTCTGAAAAAAAAAAAAAAAAAAAGAGGACTTGCAACTCTAAAATAAAGTTTCTTTGTGGTTGCCTAATGAACGGCAAGGGCCAGGGCAGTTTACATTTATTAATTGGTTTTAAATGGCTCCAGCTCTGTCTCGGAGCATTATTTTGAGCTGGCCACAATGTGCCTGTGCTCTCCTGGCTGCCCGACATGGGGTCAGGGCACGCCGGGCACTGTTGGCCCAAGCCCCTTTGTGTGGGTGAGCAGCCAGCCCGCCTCCCCCATGGCCTCTCCTCCACCTCCATCCCATGGTCAGCACTACAAAACTTCCCTGGGGACCCACCGAGCTCCCACTGCCTCAGCCAGTGTGTGGATGCAGCCAATGGGGAGAGGAGCTGGGAAGATTCTGAGAATGCTCAGCCATTGCTTTTCCAAATGAATTCACAATTTCTCCAGCTCCCTGCTCCCTCCAGTATGACTATGGGGAAGATTTGCTTTGCCACCCACTTCCCACTTTATTCCCCACCTTGGCACACTGCAAAACCCTCCTTGCTACCCAAACCCCAGATTATTTCTAGGTTCTGCATGGCCACAATACATTGGAGCTCAGCAGCCAACAGCAGCCCAGGGACTGCCTAAGCATCGCTTGGCACACCACAGTTAACACCATCATGCACCTTCAGGCACCGAGCAGGCAGAAAAAAGGCTCTATTCTTCACCCAAAAAACTCCCAGGAAGGTTAACTGAGCAAACAGTTTCCTTGCCACGAGGATGGGGAAAATAAATCTTTCTCCCAGTCCAAGGACGTGCAGAAACCTCACTCCTAAAGTGAGGCAAGGCTTGAGCCATGGGCCTTCTTGGATGTCTTCTCCATGAAAATATGCATTATTGACAGCAGAAATTATGTTGGATTTGGTTTGGGATGTAGGGAAACTCTGGAGATTATTGATATTTTCCAGAGCTGCTTCCAAACCTATTCTTGGTCTTGAACGCACTGCATATGTCATCTCCAATGAACAGTTTTAAGCTTTAATTCAAAAAATAGCATTATGTTTATAATACTATATAAGGTTTTCTCCTGGCTGTACGCACGGGACTATATATGTGTCGGTGTGTGGGTGCGGATGTGTGTGCAGGGATGTAATGAGACAAACAACTCAATCTGGAGCCGATGGGGAGGAGGAGCCGCACACACAGCCCCGAGCAGCGGCTGGTTCCCTTTGGTACCAGTTCAGTTTCTATTTTACCAGCCAGGCAGAGTCATCTGAATAAACATGTTATCGTTGGGACCAATCGGTATATAAACAGGCGGTGATGTTGTAGGTGCAGGAATACACCTGGGGGTGCATGGAGGGGGGGATGTTCTCCAGCTGTTGAATGCTGGAGATGGGGCTGGTGCGTGACAGGATGCCAGACAGCTTTTCAGCACGTCAAATCTGTATCTCAGCACTTTTCACAGCACAGAAAGGAAACAGTAATTAAGCGACAGGACTTACACGACTACTGTGTCGGAGAACCCTTTCAGCCCTGTGCACGTGTGTGTTGACATGCCCCACCCCACCAGGTGTGGCCTCACCGCTTTTTAAACACAATACTGATGGTTTTGTGTCATAATGGATAAATTATTCAGCAGAAAAAGTGTTTCCCCCGTTCTGGGATTTTCCTGCTAACACCGCATTGGTCATTTCTGTTGGTCCCTGCCCAGCTCTACTGGTTTTATAAAATGCTCTGGAATGATACGGGGAATAGCAGCGTGTGGGAAGGAGAAAGGTTTTATCTGCATGGGGTCTTCCATCTCCAGCTCTGTTTCTATGGATATCTGAATGGAGTTTATATTTATCTCTCCCGTTTGAGCCATGTGTGCAACTTTGGAGGAGGAGGAGGAGGCCAAGAGCAGAGCCGCTCCATTGCTGGCTCTGCTGAGCTCTGACTCCTTTGGGTCAGCAAGGACAGATCACTCAGGTGAGCAACACCAGCCAAAATGTCACTGTGAGGAGGGGAACCTGCAGAAATACTTGGGCTAGAGCTAAACACAGCAGCAGACACTGTGTCCAGCAGGGAAGTGGCCCCTCTGCAGCCTCCAGACACTGGTCAGGGAAGTCAGGGCAGGAGCATCACTCCTGATCCCCAGTCTCTCCCACAGCTGCCCTGTAAGTGTCCAAATTTCCGGGTAGCGAGGGATTTTCCATCTGTCACATTGTCCTTTGCTGTCAGGAGAGGAGTCGGCACAGCCCTGGTGCCGGGGGGAAGCGTGCCGGGTGCCGGAGCAGGTAGGAGTGGGAAGGCGAGCACATGACTCGGCCTGGCCCCGGCGCACCAGCTCCCAGAGCATTACCATGATGGCTCCATCATTAATTGATCAATCACTGGATGACAGTTAATTAAGTAGAAAATAAAACTACTCTGCCCAGCCTGGCATTAGTAGGCAGCGGCATTAAGATTTCTGGAGTACAAGGGGGAAATTAAAACACAAAGACACAGCTGGAGGAATAACCCCGTTGCTGGTGGCTGGGGGTGGCAGCCTGGCACGATGCTCCCTGGGCCAGGACATGCAGGCAGACCCTGCACAGCAGCAGTGGCTGTTCTCGGCTTCTCCCCTTCCCCAGAAGCTGGATCTCACCCTCCAGGCATAACCCCTGTTATCTGTGTGCCCCTTCCACAATGGCTCTGGTGCCACCAGACCCTCACCAGCCTACAGATCTGCAAAGGGGCTTTTCCTTTCAATCCTGTTTTCCCGTGTCTCAGTCCTGCCTTCTGGGCTAACCCACAGCCAGGTTGAGGAAAGAGAGAACGCCAGATAGAAAGCATCCTCTTACCCCCCGCTTTGTGTGCCTGGGATTGTCTTGATATGAAGAATTATGGTTTTTGTTAAAAACTATTACTAATGAGGCGTCTTTCCTGCCCTTAATTGTTGCCAAGGCGATGACCCCAGCCAGCCATCTTTAATTAACTTAGACTAGATCTCCTGAAATGAGTTCCTTGGGTAAATTGCTCACCACAGCTTTCAGGCACGGAGCCGTGTTTGCCAAGGCCACCCGCTCCGGCGCGCCACCACAACCACCGGCAGAGGTGATGGCATGGGCTGGTGTCCCCCCGTCTGCCTCCCCCACCACCACCAGGCCAGGTAATCCAAAAGCCGAGTAGAAACTCAGAGTAATATGTGGACAAGATGAAGGAGTGACTGGTGCCTGACCACAGAGAGCGGGATGAATGTGGATTTCTCCATAAAATGGGAATTCTCCCTGGCTGCTGGCTGCTCCCATCGTGGGGGCTGTGGGACCAGCCGCATGGTGGCTGGCACCTCTCCAAGCGAAAATCACATTTCCTGCCTGACAGATAACGTCGGTCAGGAGAATGCCAAGGACGATTCCTGAAAATGCCATAATTGTTTTAATCTGATGGTGGATAAAAGATAATGATGCTAACAATATTTAAACGTAATTATAGTTTCCTGCGGCTGTTGGGCTCTCTGAATCCTCTCCACTCAAGTGGCTTTGTTTACGAGCCGCTCCAATAAGGCAGCGCCTGTTTTCCTCTTCTATCGCCTTCACACCTGCACCTCCATCGAGGCAGGGGGTGGACACATGCCAAGAGGCTGGATCTCCTCAGGGACAAGTGCTGGCCAGCTCTGCAGCCCTCCCGGCTCTCCTGTTTTTGGCCCACTATCACACACCTGGGATGTGATGCCTGCCTTGGAAAAGGGGCTGGGATGATGGTGCTTGGACCATAGCAACCCCAGAAGAGCAGGGATCTGTTTGGGGGGTTTTAGGGACAGGTGGTAGAAGTAAATCCCCCCCCACACACTGGGATTGGATAGGCATATGGTGGCTGGTTTATACCAGTCACCTGTGTCAGAGCTGTGCCCTCCCCATAGCCCCTCAGATCCCATTCTCAGCTCCCCTCCAAGGTAAAAATCCCCAATACTGATGTAAAACAACAAAGCACGACAAAGAGAATTTCGGAAATGATTTGCTGATCGCAAACAAATAAAAGGCACCGGAGGTGGATGTCTGAGGGCTTGCAATCTGCAGAAGAAAATGGAGGAAGAAGAAAATGGGATGAATCCCTACATTGGAGACCCTCCTACAATGGGTACTTCTACCACCATCTCAAAGGAATCCCCCCAAGCTTTGGGGAGGTAGAATGCACTGGCAGCCCAGGTAGGGATAGAAGAGATTGCAAAAAGAGCTTGATCAAGTGCACAGAAACATGTAGTGAGAAAAGACAGGATTTAGGCAAGGCTTTTAGAAGAACTTAAATATGAAATGGCTATTTCAGTAGCTGGAGTTTAGCCTCCTGTGTGAATCGGTCTTTGTAAATAGGAATGGAGGATAGCCAACTTCCCAAAAAGGGCTCTATGGGGGGTCCGGAAAACCACAACGTCCTGAGTTTAATGGGGAAAACAGATAGAAATGGCAACAAAGAATGGGGAGAAACAGCAATAAACCTGATTGTTTGGTAAATAAGGCCGAGCCTGTTGCTGAGAAGTGAAGTTTGAAAAGCAGCTGGGGAATGAATAACCGGTTAAAAGTTAGGAGACAAAGTGGCATAACAAACCCAGGGGGTTCCCAGCGCCGAGGGGTCGGTGCCGGAGTCCCCACAGCAGGCAGGAGTGTGAGCCTTCGGAAGTGCCAGGGAGGAGGGAGGAAGCAGCAACAGGACAACATCCACTGCTACTCCAACACAATAAAATCTGACACCGTACAGAGGGGAAGGGTCTCGCTATGCTGATGAACTTGGCCTTCAAATGATGAAGGAATTCAAAGTTGAGTACAGAGAAAATCCACTGTAGGCACACAGCAATGAAACAGCTACATCCATCTAGGAAGAGCACTCCAAGGCATGGATATGACTTTGAAAAAGATTGGCTTGGTCACTGGCACTGGGTAAAGAGGCACGTGGCATGTCAGGAATGACTTGGGATAGACCAGAGGAGAGGGCAGGGATTTGTGAGGGAAGGGCAGGGATTGGCTCACCCTGTGCCATGTGGGTCCTTGCCTCACAGAGGGCATCTCATGGGATTGCAGAGGCAGAGCAGGAGGAAAAGGAGGGCAGTTGGAATTGTGCAATAGGTGCCATCTGAGGAGGGATTAAACAGAGTAGAACTCTAACCTCCAGAAAGAGGGATTTGGATGTGCCAGCTGAATGTCTGGCACAGGGAGCTGCTTTGGCAGCCACCTGGGAGAATGCAGGGACTAAAAGTTTGGGGGGATTGGAAAAGTAATTGGGAAAGAGCAGAGAGGTGCCTGGCTACTGGAAAGTCTGTGAGACAGCTGGGGCTGAGGGCTCTGCAGAAAGTAAGGCAAGAGCACACAAGAGAGTGCCCTTTCCCTGCCACTGTCGCATGCCCTGGCCTGGTCTGGGACACCTCTGGGGAGGGAGTGACTCATCCCTGGAGCTGCCATTGCATTGGGTGCAGTCCGTGGTGCTCCACTCGTTCCTGGAGCATCTCTGCCCCCCAGAGCCAGGGATGCACCTCGAGAGGGGACCTTTTTGCTCTAGCACCAGGAAGGAAGTTCTCCCCTCCCAAAATGCACCTCCAGGTTTCCCAACAGCTCGTCCCCACCCAGCGGGGGTGGGTTCTCACCAGTTAGCTGTATCTCTGTGGAAATCCACGAAAGACAGGCAGAGACAGCTCTTTAGACAATACCCCTTGCAACGATGCTTGTCCACCCTGCTCACCCACGCAGGATGGAGTCGTGGATGGGGGGATGGGTCCCGGGAAAGCCCGGTCCCTGCCCTCCCCGGCCCCGCAGCCACAGCTCCAGCCAGACCCGCGGCCGCGGCCACGCGTGGCCGGCGCAGCGCGTCTCCACGGGCTCGGCGCAGCCCCGACGGGGCGCGTTGACATCTGTAACCAACACGCCGGCTCCGGCAAAGTCAGGGCTGCCCGGCCAGGCGGAAAATTAACACTGACATTGAGTTTAATTAAACAAAACAACCAGGCTGCAAGCTGGAGCGGGGATGTGGCGGCAGCTGGAGAAGCCGGGATGGGCGCGGTTCGCGACCGACACCCGCCGCCGCCCCGCCGGGACGAGTCCACGTCGGCCGGACGAGCCCGGCGAGGCTCGGGAAGCCGAGGTTGGTTGGGCGGCCCGACTTCCTCGCCGGCAATGCAGTTCAGGGCCGGGAAACACCATTTTCCCTCCCTGTTTTGCCCGCCTCTTTACACAAAAATGCGCGGGGGGCAGCACGGCGGCGGAGGCCCACGCGTGTCTCTTCCCCGGCGTGGAGCAGGACGAGTGCCCGGCGGGCTGAGGAGTGGGGGCGAGGAGAGGGGCACTCCAAGGGGTGGATTTCGTTGAAAGGAATTTGGGGTGATGCAGACCGACTGACACCCATCCCCGCGTCGGCTGCTGCCCCGCGCCTGTCCCCGGCCCTAAATACAAGAGGTGGAAACGGTCTGATGCGGGCAGGTAGAGCCCGGCAGAGCATTCCGGTCCAGCTGCTCCCCGCCGGGCACCAGTAGCACCAGTAGCACCAGTGATAATGGCGCTCGCCGTGCCCGGGCAGAGCCGGCAGAGGAGAAGCCGTGCCCGAGAGGGCCGTGGGTTTACGCCGCTCGGCTCCGAGTTTGGTCGGACGAGGCAAAACCGCCCTGCCCGCCCGATGCCCGCCGCCGACCGCTGCTCACACCGCAAATCCTCCACGGAAGAGCTGAAATTAGGGCGCAGCCCCCACAAGCCGAGCGGGGGGCCGGTGTCCAGTATTTAGGGCTGTTTCTGGCTGACCCCCTCCATCCACCTGCCCCCTCCAAGAGCAACCTACACCATCAAATACCCCTCTTGTTCCATCCAGCCCGCTGCGTTCGGGTCCTGGAAGCGAGGGGTGACCCCTTTGCCGTCGGCCTTCTCCTCCTCCCAGTTCACAGCTTTAGGCCTTTTAGTCTGGTCATTTTATTTTATTTTATTTAACTTTTTTTTTCCTAGTGGGGGGAGGGAGGGCGTGAAATGTCGGCTTTGAAGGATATTTGTAATAACATAACCAGCAAAATGAATGTCATATTTTTGCTCCAATGAATTGGATTTCCTGAAATATTGTCTCCGTAATGATGCCTTTAGGCTCCTCTGGATTAGATAACTCTCCAACCACATCAAGGAGGCTAATTATCCCAAAGCCACTTTTCCACATCTATTTCACACACCTATGTGTATCTTATGTTCAGAGCCACGATACTCTTCCGAAACGTTACAGGGACGCTCACCGGGAGGGGACAGACGCCCATCCCCGCGGTGTCCCGGCGCCGGAGGGAACCCCGTCGAGCATCCGTGACGCCACCAAGCCCAAATCCCCTCCCAGCCAATCCGGGAGGCCCGTCCGCACATCATCAGCCCGCTCTGGCCAATGAGGGGTGGCCCCGGTGGGATCCCCTCGACGGCTCGAGGCGCCCGCGGAGCTCTAAAGGGGCTCCACGGGACCCTCTCTCGCCCCGTCGGGCACCCCGGGGTCACACTCTCGGCAGGGGAGAGGGTGACAGCCCCGGGGAGCTCTGGGGCAGCTGCCCCCGAGGTCACACAGGGGGGTGTGGGAAGGGGTGAGGACCTACTCAGGGGGTTGGAGGTGCGAGGGGCAGAGACCCAAACAAGAGGAGGTTTGCCCCGACTCCACCGAAACCCCAATGCCCCCGGGGGGGGAGGGGGTGCAGGCAAAGCTCCCCCCGCACACTTACGGGCGGAGCCGAGGCGGCCCACGCGTGGGTGCCTCTGCCTCCACCCTCCCCCGCCCTGCTCCGCCGGGCGCGGGTCTCCGTCCCGGCTCTTTGGTTGGGCCGGGGAGTCTGTACTTCGGGATTATTCATCTCCTGCAAGTTTTTTGTTAGGCGGCCCTGAAAGGCCTCAAAGGCTGGGAACACCATTCTAATTACGGGGAAGCACAGCTTATTTAGAAGATAAAAAGAGACTTGTAGTCTCATAACAGCTTCTTATATCCGTCAAATAAGGATCTCTAATGACGGGGTGAGAGCCAGTGAATGCCTAAAACAAACTAAAAAAAAAGGAGCGAAAATAAAGCAGCCAGGGGCTTAAGATATATTAAATTACCCTGATTAGGAATTTAGGCCGTGGCTCGAGTCTGCTGGAGAGGCTGGCGAGGGGGGGGGGACGGAAAGTGCTGCTATTCATTTCTGGGGAGAGGGGTCAGTAGGTCGGAGGAGTTCACAGGGCCTGGCTCTATTCTTATGCTAACAGAGAATACAAGCGCTGGCCTGGAAAATAGAAATGAATTTGCAATAATCCGAGCCCCTCTGTTTGCAAGGCGAGCGGCTCTATAGCTAATTGCAGCCCGGCCTCCCCCGCCTCATTGCGGACAGTTGTAACGATGCATGGGAGATTAGAGCCCGAGGGGTTTTGGGGGGGGGGGATTTAAGCCGTCTCCCCCCCCCTTTCCTCTGCCCGACGGTGAAATATTCCGGGGCAGGCGGTGGTGTTTGGGCTGGCTCTGTTCGCAGCAAGTGGGGGCCAGCCAACTTCTTGAACTTCCCCGGAGCCGCGCAGGGGAGCAGCCGCCGGGCAGCGCGATGTGCCGGGGGAGGGAAGGGGGTCGTCTCTGCGCGGCCCCGGGGCCGGGGGGGGACTGGAGTGGGGGAAGGCAGCGCAGGTCCCAGAGACGGGGGGACCCCCATTGAGCTGCCGGTGACAAGCAGTAAATCGGGGAAGAATAGCGCATGGAAACGCGCCGTCGGGGCCGCTGGCCGGCCCTACAGCTGCCGCCCCATCTCGCTGCCATCAGAGCCACTGTCTCGCCGGTGGGATGCCCTGCACACCAACGCCTCCCGTCCCGCACCTGAGGGGTCCCTCCCCGCACCCGAGGGGGTCCTTCTCGCACCCGAAAGGTCTCTCCCGCAGACCGGGGGTCCCGCCGCCCCCCTCCCCGGGCCCGCCCCGTCGGCGGCTCGGCGGCCTCAGAGTGTTTCAGGACCCTGGACAGGGTCGGGGCCGCCGTCGGGGCGCGGCGCCGCCGGCTCCCCGCGCGTCCCCCGGCCACGTCCCGCCGAGCCGAAGGAGAGGGTCCTCCCTGGTCCGGCCCGATCTTGCCCTCTCGCCTCCTTTCCCCTACATTACTTGGCTGAGATCACCACCCCACGGTGGCCGACGAGCCCCGAGGCCGCGGCGTGGGCACGGGCCACGGTTTGGCAGCGGGTGGGAGCCCACGCTGACACAAACACACCCGCCTGTGCGGGGAAACCGTGTATAGGGGACGAAAATGCAGCCGAAGGGTTGTTTTAATGAATATCGAGTGGCTCGGGCAGCCTCTGCCGCCCTCGCTGGCATGCGGGCTGCTCCCGGGGCTGGGGACCGTGCGGACTTCCCGCCGTGCCCCGACGGTGAAACGGGGTGGCAGAGCCCGGGAGTCTCCCCGCTCGGTCCTACCGACAAAGAGCCGGCCCTGCTGCCAGAAATAGAGCCCTCTTTCGTTAACCGCCTCTTCCCGTCCTCCTCCTCGCCTGTGCCTGGCCCCAAAGCTGGAGCCAGAGATGCTCCGGGTAAGGGCTGTGCCTGGGGCTGGCGGCACAGGGAAGTGGAGGCACAAGGCGGTGACAACCCTGGACCTAGACCAGGACCTGCTTCGCAGAGCCTCCGCCCCGCGTCGCCTTTACAGCAATTCTGCCGAGCGCTGCAAACTTTGCCCGGCAGCTCAGGGCTGTCCCTGCCGTCCCCATCCTGGAGGAATCGGGCACAAGGGGATGGAGAGCGGATTCGGGGGCTGCTGTGGGCCGGGGCCGGGCTGCCGGGGCCGCTCCAGCGGCCGCAGGTCTCAGGGTCCCCATAAATCACTTTTTCAGACTCCTGAAATTCTCTCACTCGAGACTGAAATTAAAAGGATGTTTACTGTAAGTGGCACACGCCGGACAGAGTCATCCCTGCTCGACACTGTCCGTGCCACGAGGCTTCTCTTGAATCCTTCCCTTAACACTTGTCGTTTTAAAAGGCAGAACCTCTGAATTTTATCCAGCGGGCTGTTCTGAAGGGCTGCCTAAGCTTAAGAAAATTATGTTTCAGGTACATTAAAAAAAAAAAAAAAAGCTTAAACCTCCCCCCCCCGCACATACACACACAAAACATACATACAATAATAATAATTTTAAAAAACAAAACCAAAGACCAAACAACGGTGTTTCTAATTTCCAAATGTATATTGAATCGCTAAAAAAAGAGGCAACATTATTTGCAATAATAATCTATTAACTGGATTTGGGTGGAATTTTCAGCAGAAAAAAATAATAACGGAGTTGCTCTGAATTTTCTCTCTCTCGAAGACATACGGGGAAAAGATATACCCGAGGTTTTAAAAATTGTTTTGGAAAACAAATTCGCCAATGCTTTCATCTCGTCTGCAGTGGGACACGGAGATGATATAGCGCGATTTTATTTCGCAACGCCGGACAGAGTTTGGGTTCCCCCCTTCCCAAAACAACGCCCAGTCTGGCCCCGCACCCTCTCCCCGCCTTGTCTTTCCCAGCCAGAAATAAACCACCAAGGCGGAGAAAAGCGGGCTTATTTGCTAGAATAAAAATCGGGTTTATTTACAAGAGAAAAAACCCTGTGTTTCTTTTCGAGAATAAAAATCGGATTTATCTACGAGACCAAAAAGCCGGTTTCTTTGCAGAGCGGGGACCCGCTGTTCTGGGAGGTGTGGGACGGGGGCTGTGCCGCGGCTCGGGGGCACGCAGAAGAAAGGGGGTGCTTTCCCTGCCGAGTGCCCCCTAAATGGGACTGGGGTTCATTCCCCAGCGGGTCCCACCGCGCTGCAGAGCGGCTGCTGCGTGGGGCACCAGGGGCCCGCATCCAGCCCCGCACCCACGGTGCCAGAGCGCTTCCCCGCTGTCTCATCGCAGTCATGCGGGGATTTTAGGGCCGTGGGGGGAAAAAGGTGCCCATGAAGTGTCCCCCTTTCCCACTGAGGGTGGATTGCCCCACGGATGCGTTTTCCCCTGTCCGCAGCCCGTCGCAGGCTGTTCTCCTGCCCTTCTCGCAAGGACGGGAGAGCTGTTTCCCCTTCAACGAAAAGCCGGGGGGGTAACAGCGGGGCACCCTGCGGTGCCCCCCTCGCCGCAGGGCGGCCGGCGAGGAGGGGAAGCCCGGCCAGGGTGGATCCCTCTGTGTCATCTGCGAGCGAGGGGCGGCGGCCTTCCCCGCACCCCCCGGCCGTGGGTGCTGTGCCCATCCCGTGGTCGGATGCGCCCCACGGATGCCCGGGGGGTGTGTGGACACCCCCCGCTCGGGTACACACACGTGTGTGCGGGACACACACAGATCCCACATACAACCCCCCAGCTGGATTACCCGCGGCGTGGCACTGCCACCCGGGCACGGTGCGAGGATGCAACACGCGTGTGCGGCACATGCAGAGGTCGCGGACACACCGGTGTCCACAGACGGACACAGACACCGAGTTCACACCCGTCGTTTGCAGACGCACCCCCACAAGCTGCACCGCGGCTGGACCCCAGCTCCGGGAGCCGCGGGGACCCCTCAGCCCGAGCCGTACTCCCTCCCTGCACCTTCCCTCCCCAAATCCATCGATTTTCTCTCTCCCTTTCCCCACTCCACCCACCCCACGAATTAAAGGCGGTGGCGGAGCGGGGCTGCAAGAGGCGGCGGCCGAGGGCCCTCCGCCCACTCCCTTCCCTGCACCAGGTGAAATAATACAAAAATAGGTGAAAACACCCCAGAAATAGCCCCAAAAGAACACTGCCCGAGGTTTGTCTTTATTTATTCCTGTGTGTCTTTGTGCCCTGCAGTCCCAGGCTGGACTGGGCCAGCCGGGTACCCGGAGGGGCAGCCCTGGTGGCGGCTTGGCGGGTCGGGGGGTGAGAGAGGGTGATGGGGTGCCACTATCCGCGGCGGGGGGTGCGGGGAGCCGCAGGTGCTGCTGGCGGGAGAGACCCGCAATGGCTGTTTGGGTGTTGCATTAAAGCACGCTGCAGTGCGCACACTGCGGCCCCTCCCCCCGCAATCTGCCTGTATGCTAATGACATGCAAAGCGACTCATTTGCATGTTTATCTCTGTCAATGGGCAAGCGTGGCGGGCGCGGTAATACGTTTCCCACCGTGGTGTGGAGGCCTCCCCCCCGCCCCGAGCCCCTCACGGCCCCGCCGGGCAGGGCAGGGCCGTGCAGGGCGCTACTCCAGCCCCGCCGCCCAGCCCTGGCACCACGGCAGGTACTGCCACAAAATGGCTGCCGGGGGGGGTCCTGCAGCCGCCCAAGCGCCTAATTCAGCCCCCCAGCAGCCCCCGGCCCATCCGCGCCCCCTTGCCGCAAACCCCATCGCCGGATTTTGTGCTTAAGCAGCCAATCGGGGGCGCGGCACCCTTCCCCCCTCCATCCCTCCTTCCCCCCTCCATCCCTCCTTTTCCACCCTCCATTCCTCCTTCTCCCTCTCCATCCTTCCTTCTCTCGCCTCCATCCCTCTTTATCACACCTCTATCCTTCCTTTTCCACCTTTCACCCCTCTTCTTCCAACCTCCATTTCTTCTTTTCTACCCTCCACGCCTCCATCTGTTCTTCTCCCCTTCCATCTCTCCATCCCCTCCTCCTGCTCTCCCTCTCCCGCTACATTCCTTTTTTGCCTCCATCCTTTCTTTTCGCCCCTCCATCCTGCCTTCCCCACAACCAGAGCCAAATCCTGGCTGTTTCCTCGCGCGGGGGTATTTCTCATTTCCCATCGACCTGAGGAAAAGTCTTTACCCTCCTTCCTAGAGGCTCCAACGCCTGCCCGGGTGCTGAGCCCCCGGACAACTTGTGACCACTGTGAGAAGTCCCCGTGGGAGCGGAGCAGCGGGTGGGCTCCCTGGAGGGGTTCCTCTGCTGAGGGGGCTGAGGTGTGTCCACGGGCACTAGTAGGGAGAAGCAGCCGTGTGTACACACGCGTGCAGGCCCACGGAAAGGACGGACATAGGTACCGTTGCCGGTGTGGGTTTTTTAAATAGCCACCAAAAAAAAAAAAAAAAGCACGGCCTCTCCCACGGCCCTGAGGTGTGCCCACGCCGCTATTGTTAAACACGCCTGTGGGAGCGCAGGACTCCGTTTTGGGGAGAGGGGAGGATATCTTGCGGCAACCCCAGCGCACCCTCAGCACAGCAAGACGCGACTCCCCCATACGCACACTCCAGGGCCGTTGGGTCGGGGGGAAACCCGGGGACGGTTCACGGCTGCAATGCAATAGAATATACGCTCCATTCCATATATATATGTATAGAACACATATATTCTATGTTAAGCTGTAATTTATGGCTCCGTATTATACTCCACGATGCTGCGTGACGCGATGCGACGTGACAGCCCCGGGCCCGAGGCACGGCACGGCCCCCCGGTGTCCCCGTCCGCGGGGCCGCCCCGCCCCGAGGCGCCGGTGAAGGGCACCCGCCTCGCTGCGCTGGGCTCGAGAACGGGTTTGGGGGGATCCCCTCCACCCGCTGTCCCACCTCTTCCCTATCTCTTCTCAGCCTCTTATCCCCTCCTTTCTTTTCCCCCTGTCCCAAATCTTGCTCCCTTCCCGAGAGAAGGTGTGTTCGCTCCTTCCGTCCTTTATCTCTGTTTTAGCCGCGAAAGGTGTGGGAGTGTTTGTGTTTATTCCTCCTTCTTCACCCGAAATTGTCTTAGGGGAAAAAAAATCAGCCGAACCCCCAAGTCTGTCCGATGCCCCCGGACCTGCCCTGCCCCAGTTTATCCCAACTGCAGGTGCTGGGAGGGGGTTTATTTGCGGGGTCACACAGCCCCCTCCCGGTCACCCTATGGCCTCCCCAATCCCATGGATCACACCTGTGCAGAGGGAGGTGTGACCCAGCTGGGATGCTGCTGCTGACCCTCGGCGCGGGCTTTGCCCCGAAGCCCCGTTCCGGAGGGCAGCGGACCCGGGGATGTCGGTGCTCGGGAGCCCCCGAGGTCCGCTGGGGTCCCCCCCAGCCCGCTCCCCGTGTGGGTGTTCCCCTCGCGAGGGGGGCGGAGAGAGGCAGGCCGGGGCAGAGGCAGGTTTGGGAAGGCCCCCTTCTCTGGCTTTCGGGCTGCCCCCGACAGGCAGTGTCCCCGTCGCACCCCGGCTGGGGAGGGATCCGCACCCCCGGGGGAGGCCGGCTCGGGGCTCCACATCAGCGTGCCCGAGGCAGGGCTGGTTTTGCTGGAGTATGCGGGAACCCCTGCAGAGAGATCCCCCCCATCTTTCCCCTAAACCTGCTGTGTCATCACGCCCCACAGCAGAGGCAGCCCCCCAAAAGCAAATGGGGGTGTGTGTTTCCTTACCTGAGCGCTGGCCCGGGGGAGCCCCGCAGAGCGGGGGCTTCTGGATCCGGCTCGTTTTCTCCTGCCGTGTCCCGCAGCAGAAACTTCCTCCGGCCGGGGCCGGGGTCGGTGCGGGGGAGCTGGGCTGCGTCGGGGGGACCCCGCTGCCGGGGAGAGCCGCACACCCCGGGCCGTGTTTATATGTAGAAAGAAGGATAATTTGAGTGCTTATACCAAGAACCGGGGTTGTTAAGTTTGCAGGCAGACAGCTAAACGGTGCCAAGTGCGGGCAGGGAGGGGGGCGCCGGGGGGAGGCTGGGGGTGTGTAAGAAATAAAGAGCAATTGTCAGAGGCGAACAAAAGGCGGAGGATGGAAAGGAGCTGGGAATCCCGGGGCAGAGCCCCTCGGCGTGGACTTGAACTTGGGCTTTGACACCGTCTGCCAGGCGGAGAGCGGCTCTGGGCCGGGCGAGGCGGGCTGCGGCGTGAGTGACAACAGCCCCGGCGGCGCAGTGAGGGGGCATTACCCCCCCAAACACCCACCTTTGCCGGGGGGGGCACTTTGCTTCAGGATACGAGTGATACGGGGAATAACCCAGACGGGCTGAGACCCGACAGGCTCAGCGCACCTCCCGGTGTGGAGGGGGGCGGCGGCGGGGGGACCCCGTCGGGGCTGGCCGGGGCCAGACGGTCGGGGGGGCCGCCCGGTTCTCACAGTCTGCGCCCGAGCCTGGATTCTCTGCACGTCCCGGCCGGTCCCCCCTTTGCTACTATTCAGCACTTAATTGAACATTAATGGCAGCTGGGGATGAGGTCATTGGAGCCGGCTTTTCTCACACATTTTTCATGCAAATCCGCTAAACTCTAAACAAATTTGAATAAAACCCCCTTTGTGCAGGCCCTCCATGGTGTTTTTCCACGGGCCGCTCCGCCTGTCTCCGCACACTTCATCCGGGGAGGGGGGAGCACCGGGGAGATGAGGGAGTGTGGGGGGGTCCCTGTTTGGGCCTGGAGCGCTGGGCAGACCCAAAGAGGCAGTGTCCTCTGCGATGCTTCCAAACCCAGATCACCCCCAGAATGCACACTGCACTATCAGGGCCCTGTATTGTGCCATCATCTCCATTTGAAGCCCCCCCACCCAGCACCAGTTCCCCCAGTCATACCCATTAGCAACAGCAGTTCCCCTTGTACCCCTCGACAACACCAGTCCATTTCCAGTAGCACCATTCCTGCAACTCACACCAACCCCTGACAGCAACACCAGCTCCCTGAGTACCATCAGCCCCCCAGCAAACCAAGGTTTCCCAGTGCCACCACTGCCCCCAGCACCACTCGCTGCACTGAGCAATCACGTCCCTTTGCCTCCCTGTGAGGTGGTTTCTGGGTGCTCGTGGCTGCACAGGATAACGGCACGCAGAGCCCCTGACCCCCCTGCTCTACGGCCCCCGCACAGCCCCCATTAGCATCCCCGCGCGCCCGGCCCCCTGCCCAGCCTTGAACTTGGCCATGCCGGGCTGCGCTCCTTCTGCCTGCCTGGGCTCGCACAATGCCGGCCTTGACCCATTGTTTGCTTTTTTCGGATTTCAGCTGGGAAAGCGGCCACCTCGCGCAGCCTGCCCCGAGCACGCCGGGAGCGGGGCACAATGGGGAACCCTGCTCTGCAGGCAGAAGGGCTCCAAATCATTTGAGAGACATATTCATTATATTCTTTCACGGGGGTCTGTTTGCATTGGGTTTAGCGGTTACTTCCCAGACGGGGTTCAGACCAAATAAAGATCATTGAGCAGCGAGGGATTCGCTTTGGCTTTCAGGGAAATGTGCCTGATGCGGGGCACGGCGCAGCCCGGCCGCTTGGCTCACGGCTGCTCCCACTTCCCTGTTGATTTGCCTGGGTTTATTTTGTGCCCACTGTCTCCTCCATCTCAAGATTGCACCAAATCACACGGATCACTTTTTGCAAAAGGGAGAGTTTATTTTCAACAGTGCATGGGGGGGGGGGGGGGCGGGATTTGAATGGGAGACAATTACAGGCAGTATGTTTCTCTTACAGGAACAGAGAGGGTGCAGTACAACAGCAGTAGGGCTGTCTGTCCTGGACAGGCTCATAGTCCTCTGGGCCACAAGCACAGCGCCTTCGGGAAGGCTGTGCCCCAACATCTCCACAGACCCAGAGATCAAGAGCAGCAAGGGCCAAGCTCTGCTCCATGAGCAGAGCTGGGGGCTAAAAGCTCCCTCCAACCTTCACACACCCAGTATTTCACCAGGTGTCACAGTGACTGTCTCGAGTCTCTCTGTCTTTGGTCCTGCTCAGGGGTATTGAGGGCACTGAAGAAAACATACAGGAGTGATGTGGGATGATCCCTTGCGTTGCCCTGGCTTTCTCCCCATGGGTGGACCGGCGTGACTCAACGTGATGCAGAAACCCTCTGTGCTCATGAGTCAAAGCTGCCTCCTCTCTGGGGCCAATGGACAAGCAGTAGAGACCCTCCTGGAGAAACTCGAAGAAGTCATGTGGCAAGTCCAGGCAGGCGGTAGCCAACAGCAAAAAGGAACTCACAGGCTTGAAAAATGCCTTCTCCACTTGCTGGGATCTAGGAAGGAAAGGAAAAAAATGGAGTGGTTATGATCTGTGTCAGGGAAACGGTCCAACAGTGCTCAATTGAGAACAGACCAACTTGTCTCACTGATGGTGTGAAACTCCAATCCTCTTTCCCTCCTCACCACACGTTTCTCACAGCTCTGGACCACCTTTCCCCCTTCCCAACAGGGAAAACCACGGTCCTCAAGACACCGAGCTTACCCTGCGCCCACCTCAACCCCCTACCTCTGCCTGCCCCACACACCGCCAGCCAGGGGAGGGCTCACCGCTTGTCCTTCCTCCCTAGGCTTTGGGGCATGGGATTACACTGCATGTCAGAGCCACTAAAGGCACAGCCCTCTGATGTTTTAATCTTCGTGTTAACTTTCCCTGCCCTCGGCGCCCTTGCCTGGCTGGAGAAAGTGATACCAAGACACCGAGCTGGAGCCGAAGCTGTGACACTCAGCAGAAGTCCCCTTCTCAGCTTTCCCCGCACCTCCCGTGCTTTGCCCCACACACCTCGCACCTTGCAGCACATTCTCCTCCCCTTTTCCTGACTTTTTTTCTCTATTTCCTTTACACTTTATCCATATTGAGAGTATACTCCCCAGCCCCCAAACCAGTCCCATCCCTTTGCTGTCCTCCCTTTGCTTTGCCTATAAACTGTTATGTTGGAAGGGGTAAAGAGTAATATAACTAATCCTTGAGTACACTTGGATCCAGAGTGCAAAAGGAACCATCAGCTGGCTAATTTATTCTTTCTATTGCACCAAATTGTAATTTTATAAAATATTGCAAATTTTATAAAATATTTGCAAGCCCATTTTAAGAGATAAATCTTCTGTGTGGCTCTCTAATGAGCCACCCTGGGAGTAGCCGGCATGTGATCTGCTGTAGGTCGCACCACAACGTTCCTGGGCTGTGACTGGATGAACCACCGTAACTCTTTGAACTGTGCAAATACTCTACACTCTGGGGTCCAGGCTGCAATTTTCATGGGTATTTTTTCTCTCTCTTAAAAATAGATCTTCTGTAACCCCTTTATTGCAATATTCATAAAGCACTTGATGGAAATCCAAGGAAAATCCCTTCCTTTTTGCAACTTTGAAGCAAGCCTAAAACTTAAGAGAGACAGAGGCCAAACCACCCCATGTGCATGTGTTTGGGGAAGGACCCAAGACTGTCTCTGGAGAATTAGGGTGCTGAGAGGAGGCATGTGTGTAGGGAGACCCAGGCTGCAAGAATCCAGGGCTCAGCAACTTCTTTATCCTATGTGAGGTCAGGAGTCATCCCCAATGTCCCCCCAAGGCTGGTAAGGATGTTGTGGTCAGAGCAGATGAGATCTGAATGGTGGTGGGTGCTTTCACAAGCCCAGGAGAGGAGGAGGAGGCTGAACCCTTGTGCTCATGAGGGAAAAGCTGGCAGGTAAAGCCCCCTGCCTTCTGCAGGCACAGGGTGAGCTTGCTGTGGGCTACAGAGAAACTCCGCTGTGGTGCAGATAGAGAGGATGCTCCTTGGTACCAGACATCAACCCGCCCTGGAAATTACCCTCTGCCTGCCTGGTGGGTTTGCAGCTTCTTTCACCCAGTAACTGAGGGAAGAAGGGGATGGTCTGATACAACTGATTTGACATAAGCTTTAGGAAAACCCAAATCTCCTGCACACACTTTCTCTACAGTCAGAGTTCAGCCTAGCACTGTGGGTGTCTGCAAAGATAGGGCCCCATCAGGACCCGATCCCAGCCCAATGCTGCCTTCCCTCCCCAATGCCCTGTGCAGGGAAAACATCCCACAAACTAGCATATGGAATTATTATCACTCTTTCTTTAAAAAGCAATGCATAAATAATTGAAATTACAGCTCAGCCTCTGCCCCAAGACTTGCTCCTGTGCCTCCTTGTGTCCTTACAAAGCCAGCACTTAGGTTTATAAGCTGACAAACTGCCCCGCCACAGCAATTCTGGGCGGTGGGAAGGGGAAAAAAACCACCCTCAAATAATGGTAAATGGATGCAGAACGCTCTGCCTAATCAGATTCCTATCCCCTATTGAGGCCAAGAAGGAGGGACCCCGCTCCTCCCCTGCCCTCAGCCCAGCCTCCGCTTCACCGGCTCACACGGAGAAACTTTCTGGACAATTTAATCTCGCCAGGGTGTTACTTAGAAAAACCTTTTTCACTGTCAATTTTTTTCCCCCCCTCCCTTCCACCCCTCCCTTTTTTTTTTTTTTTTCCTTCCCTCCTAGCCTTGATTGAATTTTGCAAGCCCCTGATATCTTTCTTTTTTGTAGGGATGCACGCTGCTTATGCAAATACCAGCCTTTCATACCAGCCTCCCTGGCTCAAGCCCTCCAACTTGAATGTGACCAAAAGCTGTGCTCTCCCCTGCTAACTCCTTAGCACAATTACACCTCCATTCTGCTCCAGGGGCCCGGGGAGGGGGAAAAAAATTCATTTTAAACTAATAACACGTGCTGTTTGCTTTGGATAATTACAAGGGAGCTTCGGCTTCTAAGAGCTATGAAATATTCCGTTCAGCGGGGTGGGAGGGAGGCTCCGTGTTACGCCTACGCTGTGAGTTTTATCTCCTGGCGGAGATGCTCGCATGGCCTCTCGAGGCTCCCTCCATCTCGTGCTCATCCTCTGCACCTGGGCAAGCATTTACATTTCCTACGGAGGAACTTCCCAGCGCTTTGGGCTACAGGAGAGAGGAGAAGGCGGCTGACATTTTCCTTATCTCAAGTTACAATTTCCTGCAAGCATCAAGATAATAAAACATTGGCGATGGGCAAGATGAGTGAAATGAATGCGTTGGCTTTCCCGCGGCAGCGCAGGAAGGACCAGGGAGAAAGGACACCCCAGGGACGTGGCTGCTCCGCTGGTTCTCGTTTGCATCGTGGCCCTGATGTTATTGTCCTCCTGCCTTGTCTGCTGGGGAAGTTTATGTGGAGGGCTTTTGCTGGGGCGAGGAGGAGGAGGGGAGTTTTCCCCAAAAGCACCCAGGAATCTGTCAAAAGAGGGACACAGAAAAGAGAAGAAGAAGAAGAAGGGAGACAGAGAGTGGGAACGTCAAGGACCCCTGACTAATGAATAGCAAGTTTGCCCTTGAACCTCCCTGGGCTTTGCCATTCCCAGGCTCCAAACAAGGGCTGATGCATGCTTGGGCCCAGCTGCAGGGGGACCGGGCTATGGTTCATCTCAGACACTTTGACAGCCCGGGCCTTTTCCCCACATAGCTCAGACTCGCCTAACTACTCCCCTGGCAACAGCTCAGTGCAGGAACCTGCGCTGAGGCCCTGCCTGCTGCATACAGAAGTACGAGGAGGAGGAGGGGAGCCGCTGGGAGAAATTAGCTAGAGACCAGCTTAACCCATCAAATGCTGGGCAGGCATCACTAGCCCCAGTACCGTTTGCTCAGCCCTGGCACCCTCCACTGTCCCTTGGGTGCTCACTGGCAAGTATCCATGGTGGAGCTGGAGAGGGGCAGTGGTGGGTTAGATGTGCAGAGTCACTCGGTATCACAAATCCCATGACCCGCTGCTTCACCATGACCCAGCCTGGTGAGACCTCGTGAGACCAAAGGTCCTCGTGGTGCCAAGGATGTAGGAGGGGGCCAAAATAGCCAGCTGGAAAAGACCACCAGACACTGAGAGGAAAGGGCATGGCCTCTCCATGGTGCAGCAGGACAGGGCGTCTCTCCCTGCCAGCCAAAACGAGGGCAAGGGCTGGATGAGAGGCACAAACTTGCCCCAGCCACTCTTTCTGCATTGCAGATCAAAGGCTGGGGACAAGCTGGCCTTGGGGGTCTGCACTGAATGGCCGTAGAGAACAGGCACGAGCACCCGGGGGCTCTAAAATGAGACTCAGAAACGTTCCCACATCCCAGCCCCATATAAATCAAGGGGGAGAAAAGGGGGAGCTCTGTCCCAGCCTCTATTTTTACAGAGCATCTTTCATGTGCAGCCCCTGAGAGAGCGAGCTTTGCTGAGCTTGTTAAGGATGGCTCCAGCACCAGGCAGAGAGGGGGACGCACCATATGGAGAGGAGAAAAAGAAAAGGGGACACTGAAAATGGAAAATTATGCAAAGCAGGAGGAGAGGCGCTGGGGGAAAGGGGGGAGGGAGGCAGCGAGGAGGTGGGGGATGGGGAGAGGGGAGGATGGAAGGAAGCCTTGACTTGGGGGACATCACAAGCTGGCATGGGGGCAGCAGAAGGGACAGAAGTTTCCCGTGATCAGGTCAGGACAGCCCTTAGCACCCTTGGGTGCTGTCACCAGAGGGCAGTTTTCCAGCCTGGCTTTTCCTGAGCAGATTTGAGCTGTGCCAGGGTGATGCCTGGCTGGACTGTGCTGTGTGCACCCTGGACCCATGCCATGCTGGGAGATGCAGCAAAATGGGGTCCATGGTGACCTATTTCAGAGGTGTCCTCAGGACCTCCGTTACTATGGCAATGAGGTTGCAAGCAAACATGTTTTTTGGTCAAGATTTTTGCTTTTCATCAATCACAAAAACTGGATTAACACACCGAGGTTCCAGGGCATTGTGTGAAACAGCCCTGGCCAACAGCAATGATAGCAAGGGCCCAAATCAGCCCTGAGTCTCAGACACCAGTGGACACATGGTGGATGCTCGGGTGAGTCTAAGGAGAATCTGAATGCAGCTGCCAGAGCTCTTCCCTTCCCCTTGGACACCATAGAGTTCTGGTGCTGCAGGGTGAGCTTCAGGCCCAGTATGGCTCAAAGATGCTGTGCAGGCATTCCAGTCCCTTGCATGTGTTACTGCCCAGCTTGTGCTCAAACTCCAGCACCTGGCCTAACGTGGTGTTTAGAGAGATGACTCAGGTCTTCCCAACTCAGCTGTGGAGCTACTTTTCTCTATCCTGGAAACCTTGTTCACCTTTGGGAAACCGCCCACCCTGTCACTGTGACAGCTTCTTTATCCCAAAGCCACCCTGTGCCTCAAACGTGCAGGACTCTGCTGTCTCCCTGTCATGGGCCACGACCACCTTGCACATCCTCACTCAGTGCAAGCCTCCTTCTCCAACTCGTCTTTCAACCAGCATGGAAAGCCACCCAGTTGGTCCTCCAAAATCCCTGAGATTCATGCTTGTTATTCTGTGGCCCCTGCTTCGTTCCCGCCATCCCATTCCCCTCTGCTTTTGTTCAGAGCAGCCAGTGCTTTTCCTTCACCCTCCTCAGCATCACCCAACACCCAGGAAAAGAAGCTGCTCCTGTCTCCAATCTCTCCTCCAACTTGGCCCTGTCACAGCCTTTGATCTCACACCCATATGTACCACACTGCTCCTTTTTTTAGCTCCTTGTTTGTTGCATCAGGTAACCTTCTCTTGATGAATCTCGAACTGATCTTTCCATTAATCTCACCTACTGTGCTTCCCTTTATTTACCACCGGTAAATTTGCCATCAGCCCTACATCCCCAAACCCTCGTTTCAGGCAGGTATGGGGCAGATTCACATGGGGCCAGTGCACAGAGATGGGCTGGTGCAGAGACAGGCGTGGGACTGTGCCTGCAGAGATGGGCACGCTTGCCCTGGCATACACGTGTTCCTGCCTGCACATGCCAACACCTACATGTTCCTGCCCACGTTCCCGCTGCCGGATCCAAGGCTGTGGGATTTCAAGGGGAGTTCCTGTTCTCCACCGGGGCACAGGCATTATCTGCGCAACACGGCTGCAGGTTGGGATTTGGGCTGTTTGGTCTTACAGTCACCAGACTAAAAAAGATGCTGTGTCCATCAAGTTTCTTCAAGAGCCATACTCTGGAGTAAGGCTACATGTGTAGGCCAGATCCTCAGTAAAGCCCTGGAATCAGCTGTAGGCACTGAAGAGGATTCATCTAAGCAGCATACAAAGAAAAATAGCAAAAAATAAAGTTCATGGGGGCACAAGGAAAAGAGAGCTTCCACCCACAGAGCAGCTGTGTGGGGCTCCAGAGACAGGCAGGCAACGTGGGAGACGTTTCAGAGCTTGCTCTCAAGATGATGCATTTGCAACCGCTTCCCTTCTGCAACCAGTAGCGGTAAACTGAGCCACCTGCCCTGCAGAGACACATTTTAATCCTCAGGCACAGGTACATGTCCTGGGCTGCTTTAAGGCTGGCTGGCCACCGTGGCAGAATGATGCAAAAATGAGATGTGCCTTCAGGGGAGAGGAAGAAGAGAGATATACTCTTTCCCTCACTATTTTGACACAGGCAAACGAACGAGCCCAGCCAAAGGGGCTGTTTGGTGTTCTTACTGCAAATTCCCCCCTGCTAAGAATGGGTAGTGTGGGGGGAGCAGATGGGATTCAGGGTGTCCTTTGGATCAGGCTGGCTTCAGCTGCCGTGCTGGAAGCTGAACCATTTCCAAGGAGGATACGGCAAGAACAGTGAGTCCTGCCCAAGTGACGGTCCAAAGAGCTGGCACTTCGTCCTGATTCAACCTTGCCCCAGATTCCCGCCCTTGGCATGCATCCAGGTTTCTTTCTCCTTGACCCATCTCCATCAAAAGAAGCACTGTTACAAGTCTCTGCTCTGAGTTTCTAGTCTACAAATAGAAGCAAACCAGCGCCTGCTCCAGAGCTGAACATTTCCACTAAACCCTATTTTGATGCCTGTCCTAGCCAAAGAAATCTTTGGGGACAGTGTCACTTGTAGGAGATGTTAAATATTTCGGCCTCCAGCAATACAAGACACCGATATGATATTAAACTACACAATTGCTATGTGTCCCTACACTCCCGCCTTGGCTGCAGAGATGCCCCACAAGGGCCCATCTCCAGCAAATATTTCTCTGGACAGGGACAGTGAGTTGGCTGCCTTGAGTGCTGGGGCACAATGTGTTTATCGGGCAGCAAAGCTGGCCCTGCCATCCCTCCTGGGGAAGCCGTACCATGGGAGCTGCTAAAACAGCATTTCATTTCCAAACAGGGCCCCAGAGACCTCTTGTGTGAGGGATTCAACAGAGCGAGGCGTGGTAGTGCAGAACAAGGAGACACGACTCCAGGCTAAAAATAAGCCAGACCCCAGGTTGATGGACCTTATTGCTCTACACCAGGGTTCAGACTGGCCTGTCTCCTTGAATCAGGGCCAATCTCTCCTACACCACCACTGATGGGGAAATGGCAAATTGGGATTTTTTTCACCTCCCTCTTTCCCCCATTTCCCTCCCCTAACTCCTTTTCCGCATCATAAGCAAAGTCCTAATAAAGCTCCCATCCCCACTGCCAGCCCTGCACCATGCTCCCAGCAGAAAAGAGATGCAAAGCCACGCTTGGAATCTGATTCCCCGGCTTTAAACGCTGCTCTGCCAGCAAAGTGCGACTTGAAAGCTCCCCTGTCACAGTTACAAAGCTCCGAACAGCCCTTCCTCGGATAATCACGCTTA
The DNA here is from genome assembly GCA_035584735.1 of Pseudotriccus pelzelni. Taxonomy (NCBI): domain Eukaryota; kingdom Metazoa; phylum Chordata; class Aves; order Passeriformes; family Tyrannidae; genus Pseudotriccus; species Pseudotriccus pelzelni. Next base: position 8,261,077 of record JAWMRA010000016.1, on the reverse strand, counting down.
TCTCCAGATTAAGAAAGAGAGACCTGCAGCTGAGGCTGGTCACATGGGCTGGGATGTGGGCAAATCTCTTTTAAACAATCCCCATATAGCTGTGACCTCCACCGCAGCCCAAATACACTGTCCCTCAGTCCCACTCAAAAACCAGCTCTGGAGACATGACGGAGCATGTGAGAGAAGGCCAGGCTGGAGGAGGGGGTGGGAGGGAAATCAGGGAGGAGGAGTGAGAAAGCAGTGGAGAAGAGGAGGGTGAGAAAGACCGAAGAAGAAATAAGTAAAGGGAGGATGTGGGAGAGGAATAGGATGTGATGGAGAGGGAGGAAGAGTCCATGAATGGAGGGGGAGGATGATGAAGGACAGGGAGGTCTCTGCTACTCTTCCTGTTGAGGATTAGCTGTCTCTGCACTGTCCTCAGTTTAACTCTTCCCGCTCTGTCCCCGGCTGGCAGCCCAGCCCGATTACGTGACTCCAGCTGTGCCAAGCAGCCTTGGCAGGGCGAGCATGTTACCTACTTTGCTGCCACGGATTCATTAAGAGGCTTTGCTTGTGTGGGAATAGTCATCCCAACGGGGAAAGGGAAAAAACCCCTTTGGCAGATCAACGTGGCGAGGAGCTCTGAGAAACAGGTTTCCACAGCCCTGCCCAGAGTTTGGGAGCAGAATTAAGGAGAGATAGGAATGCACAAACAGCAGAGGAGGGCAGAACGTGGGGAGGTCAGCTGGAATGGGTCTCTCAGATCAGGGACGAGGCACCAGACAGGGAGAGAACTGCAAGCCCTTTGCCTGGTTCTTCTTTGTGATTAAAGGCCACCTTGCATCTGGGTCAGGCACAGATGACACATTCACCCTCTGCGTAAATGAAAGGTCCGAACAACCGCAGCGTGACTTTTTCCAACAGCAGGTTCCCCACTTACATCCATGTGGGATCAACACAATTACTTTGCAATGGAGGAGTCCAAACGGCTCTGAGACAGGCACAGAGGAAGAGCACTGGGGCTGCACCTCTCTGAGGATGCCTATGATCTGCTGGCACTGACTCGGGGCTTCCAGCCGCGGCCACCGGCTGCAGCTCACGGAGGGACCGCAGTGCTGCCTCCCCGGCTGCTCATTATTCACCCTGCGCAATTAGGCACCGCTGATAAGTCACATGAAATTGCCTTTGTTCTCCAACTGAAGACCTGTGTTTCATGGGAGTCCCTTTTTCTTGCACATTAGTGACGAACTGCCCACTGTACCTACTGCTGGAATGGCAGTGCGGATTTTGGGGCACCCTTTGGGCTCCCTCAGAGATGCCCCATGCAGGTCTATGGGGAGGTGTAGCCTGGCCCTGACAATGTTCCTGGACTTCTCTGAGCACAAAGCAGAGCTGCTTGTCCTGCTGGGGACTTGTCAGCCCTCCTCCAGACAGGTAGCTTTGTCACTTCCTGGCTACTCTACCGTTTCTCCATGTCACCTCCCAGCTTCCCTCACAGTAGCAGAGGAAAGCCCAGTGCAGCTGCAGAGTCAGTAGGGGAAGAGGTGTCAGCCCTTCCCAACCCAAACCCTCCTGATGCCAATGACTACCTTACCTTGTTCATCAGGACCTTCCTTCTCCTCCCAAGCCAGCCCATCAGAAGGAGTCAACCCTGTGCTCTGCTAACCAGACCAAGCCATCTCCCACTTGGGCTGTCTGCAGGGCAAGCCCCGCTCTCCATCCCTTCACTGCACCAGGACCCAAGTACGGAATATAAGGCAAAGCAAATTGGAGCAAAGATGAAACTGTGCGCCACCAAACTCCACAGCAGGCAAGTTGTGCTCCAACAAAACTTCTCAAAATTACCTCCATTTCAGAGCAGCCTTGGGCCGTCTAACTCCCTCTTTTGGCATCCGGCAGCTGCTCAGATACAGACAGGACCACAGACAGAAAAAACATCTTGGCCCATTAAAGAGTGTTTTTCCGTTCTGCTCAAGAAATGCATGTGGGCTCCTAAGTCTTGTTGATTTAAAGGAAAGGATGCAAAATTAATTTAGAAAGGAAATTAATTAGATGTGAACTGGTGTTTACATCCCTATGCATACAATGAATTCTTGTGTGAACCTACAAAATGCAGATGGATGGATGGATGGATGGATGGATGGATGGATGGATGGATGGATGGATGGATGATAACAGCACTCTAGGAAAGACATTATGTGCTGGTCCATACGCTGGGGATGTAGAAAGACTTTTCTCTGCATTGGTAATTAATAAGTCTATCCTGAGCAAATGTTGATAAATCCTTTATAGCGCACGTTATCTCTGTCTCTCCAACTCCTGTTCTGCATTTCCATTTGCCTGTTTTCACTGCTCCACCCCTGGCACCCACACAATTCACTTCCCTCCCATATTTTGTAACTGGTAGCAGATTTGACTCCCTTGCTGGAGAAGCAGGTAAGGGCTTTGTTGCTGGGGCTTTGTGTGAGTGATCGCATGTGTATGTGTGTATACAAAGATGGATATAAATCCAATGGAAATAAACACCTTTTAAGGGACTTGAGAGACAGACACCCAGGGCAGAGGAGAAGAAAGAGCCTACAGACCCTCAGCCAGACAATCAGCCAAGATGAAGAGAAAGAGCCAGTGAACCAAAAAAAGGCTCAGTTCTCTTTTAAACTCTCTATGATTTGCAAGGAAAGCAGCAGATCCCATTGGTAGGAAGCCCAGCTCTGCCGATGCAACCCTCACCCCTTCTTCACCCAGCTCCACACAGCTCAATTACCCCGGGCTGCCAGGCTGCACTGAGCACACCCTCACCACCCCGCATCTCCCCCGCCGCTGAGACAGCTTTCGCCAATGGAAGGAGTACAAATATATTCATTGGCACCTTATCAGACATGCATGCAAAACTAATTAACATGGGGAGACATGCAAGCTGCCACCCAGCCACAAATACACACCCACGAGCATGCACACACACACGCACGCATGCACAAGGCAACCCTTGTCTAGGGGGGACATTCAAAAGGCTTTGTCACTAATTTAGGCATCTGTCTCAGTCTGGTCTGGTCCTCCTGGCTAGGCTGGAGTTGTGGTTTTTTTCCCACTCTGTTTGACAATGCTGGGAACATGCCCGGAGACCCCTCATTCAAATCACCCCTTGACAATGGTCTCATTGTGTGAGCATATAGAAAAGGGAAAGGATGGGGGAGAAGATGTGGAAGGGGGGTAAGGAATTAAAATGTGAACCCAAGGAAGTGTTTACTAACACAAGCCTCGCAGCTGCCCCGTCTCTCCTCCACCCCCTTCTTCCGCCCCTGGCCACTCCAATGGCCCAGCTTGTCCCCAGTGTGAGGCGGGCAGCGGGAAGTCGGGACAGTGGAGTGGGAGCAGGAGCAGGGCTGCACAGAGGTGCACAGAGAGATGGCAGACTGGAGGGATGAAGCCTCAGGGCATTCAAGCCTTTGGCAGCAGGGGGGCAAGTACAGGTTAGAGAAGAGAAGATAGAGCCAGAGATGCCTTGGAGAGGATTAGGGACTTAAAATGTCCTGGGAAGGACATCTTCACGGAGGAGCAAGGGATTTATTGGTATAACCACTCCAAGGCTTTCCAGGCAGGAACAAAAAGTGTATAAACCTGGCCTCGTGGATTTAGAGCAAGCGAGCAGCCTCACTGCATGGTTTGGACTGCTCCCTTTGGTGCTGCTGCCAGACATGATACAGTGAGAGAAGAAAGGGAGGGAGCAGCAGGGTGTCAGGACTGGGGGCTCAGGGGATGGACCAGGCTCCCTTCAGGACCCCACTATCTGCCTATTGCTAGTTATTAAATACCAGGAGTGAAAAAAAAAAAAAAAAAAAGGAAAAAAATGCCTCAATGCCCTGATCCCCCAGCCACGCCTGGGGAAGGAAATTGCGAAGGTACAGATGGGGGATGTGAGCCCCCAGCCCCACCGCGCTTGGCTGGCCTTGGCAGATCTGTTCAGCTGGAAATGCCCATGAGCCAGCAGGGCAAAGGAACGGGAGCTGGGGAGGGGGAGAAGATGATGACAACGTTTTCCATATATGCAAATGCATCCGCACAAGATACCCAGAGGGAGACAAAACAAAGAGACCTCAAAGAGGCTGCCTCTGAGACCTGCACAAAGCCAGATACCTCTGTAAACCTGCGGCGTTTGCACGTGAGGACCTGCGCCATGCAAGATGTGATGCTGCCCAGAGGTTCCCCCCCATCGGAGCAGATATCAGCCCAAAGATAGCCTGGTTGAGGCACCCAGTGAAAGCTGCAAAGACAAATGCCACATTCCCACATCCTCCTACACAAACAGATGCACCTTAGGAGTACAAAACTATTCCTGTCCATCAGCTTAGTCAGAGAAGAGAAAAGCTGTGATGCAAACCCACATGAGCCCTGCCTCGGTGGGCAGAAGTAGCCCAGCTCCTCCGACATTGCTCCTGCAACCAGATCCACCCCCTAGACCTTTGTTTGCTTTCCATAAGAGGAAAGCTAAGAGATTCCTGGACATTGCTATAAACAAGGCAGGGCAAAATGTCACACTCGAGAACATGCATGAGGCAAAACATTTCTTTCCCACAACCACTGCGACAAAACAAGTCACCTGTGCAAACATTTCCGTTTTAAAAATGGGAAACTACTGCCAAGTAAGCAAATCTGTGCTTTTTATCCAAACAAGTGGTTGTGAGCAGTTTTATTGCCACATTCCTGTGCCCCAATACACAGGGATAAGCACTCGGCAGAGTGACACACAGGAACTCGGGGACAGAGCTGTTGTTTTAATAGGGCAATGAAGACAGCGAATGAAATAAAACCCTACAGAGATCAGCTTGCAGGAGTCAAGGCTGAGAAAAGCTATTTGACGGTAAAGGGAAACAAGGACATTCGTGATTCTGCTCTCATTTCCATGCTGTAAATTCGGGCAGCTTTTACTGAACGCAATTAAATCATCACTTAGGATTTAATTTTGTGAAGATGAGGACAGACCTCGGTATAAGACCCACCTCTGGGCTCTTCCCCTCAACTTGCTCTGCAGAGGTCAGCAGGAGTTGTGGAAAAATTGAGTGAAAAAGCAAAGGAATTCATAGATCCCTGGCAGTGTGGCCATTTCAAAGCCCCCTTTAGCTCTGTCTTGGCTGTTCTCTCCTTCACCAGTGATTTGCTGTTTTGCTCATGGAGCTTTGGCTGCAGGGAAGAGTCAGTACCAGCCTGGTAAGCACAAAGACTCAAAGGTATTTGGGCATCTCTTCCCCTTTGCCTCTAATGGGAGCTGAAGACCTCATCAATCCTTCAACACATCCATTCTCTGCCTTTGACAGCTGATCCTTCCCTTCCCATATCCTTACAGTCCTTGTGTGGATCCCTTGCAAGAAACCCTGCAAGATCCTCTGTTATTAAAACCTATTTGACAATTCTTTAAATTTTCCTTTATTCTAAGACAGTGCATTTCAAAGGCTTTTGCTCACCAGAGCTTATGAAACTGTTTAACACTCTTGAGTTTCATAAGCAACAAGTAATAAAACTCCTCACCTACTTGCACCACACAGGTAAGGTCACCACAGGGCTGTGACCTTAAATCTATACATGCTTTTGCCCTCAGGCATTGAGAGGTGTAAATCTCAGTATCTCATTAAACAGATCACTCAGAACAGATTGCCTCCCCACATAACTTTTCAGCTGGCCACTACCCACGAACGGATGATTTTACATGACATTTATGCATGCAAATTGCAGAGGCTGTAGTCTGGTTACCCAGCAAGAGCGTAAAAAATTACAGTTTAGATGCATAAATACTGGCACCATCAGAGAAGACACAATGAGACTGAAAACACATCCCTGGGTTTCACATACAGGGCAACAAAACTTAGAGTGAGTCCTCATCAAATGGAGGTTTATCAGGAACGACCCCCCCGAAATGACCCAGGGGAGGCAGAGAAAGGCACGTGCAAGGCTGCAGGGGCTACGGAGAAATGAACTTCTCCTGCTGCATGTGCAGTAACCTGCCATGGGGAGAGCACACGCAACATTTTACGTCACTCACAAAGCCTACTCTGTCCAATAAACTGGAGAAGTAAAACAAAGCATGAAATCCAGGCATAAATTAGCATCCCTCTAGTCTAGCTTTATTTGTGCTGCTGCTGCTGTGGATTAGCATCTAGCTGGCTGACAGGCTGATAGGCAGACAGAAACAGGGAGAAACAAAAAAAAAAAGGAAAAAAAATCAGTAGGTGTCTTTTTTTCCCTATGGTTCCTGGGATGTCTGCCTTCAAAGTGCAGGCAGCGTTCATCCCTTTAGGACCAGAATTCTTCCATCTTCCTGTGAGAGTAGTAGGCTCTGCAGGAAAGCAAATCCCCCTGAGATGTTTGTGCTTGCGCCCTGTGGAGCCGGCACCCGTCATCTAATGTGAGCCCAGTGCGAACCCATCACATCCTCAGCCGGCATCCCTCTGGCATCCACAGCATCCCTCTGGCATCCACAGCATCCCTCTACAGAGAGCCAGAGCCCTGAGAGCAGTTACGGTGCGGGGCTGGGACACCTTGAGGATAGCACCTCGCCGCAGGCACACACAGGGAGCAGACACCTCGGGATTAGCTCTGGATCATGTTCACCATCGCTTGGGGCAGCTGCTTCCTTCACTGCTTGCAGCCACGGCTGGGTTTGGTACCTGATCCCAGATGACATGACCGGGATCTCATGCCGGCATCTCCTCTCAGTTTGTGTCAGAAATGTGTCACTGCCAGCTCCTCGGGCAGGAGGACCTGCAGAGAGCTTCCATCGGGCTGACACGCAGCCTCCCGCTCCTCAGGGCTGCATGGCAACATGAGTGGTCGTCACCGGAGACGTCCCTTCTCTCTGGGCTTGATGGCCTTGTGCCCACACACCCTTTCCAAGCACAGCCAAGAAGCCACAGCACCAAAGAGGTGCCAGTCCAGTCCAGTCCTTCCCAGACCAGACAGCCCTGCCAAAGGACACATTTCTGCCCTAGGAACTTCAGGCAGCAGAGAGGAGCTGGGATGCTCCTCAACATAGCTCTTGTGCTCAAACTGGGGGAACAACGGCAGCGAAACTTCACTATGTTCAAAACAAACTGCAAAGCCCATTTCCACCCTCAGTGAGCCATTCATAGCTTGTCTAGGGTCTCAGGTCACAGGAGATTTCTAGTCCCTGCCTTTCATTTAAGGAGCCAAACACAGAGCTCAGTTTTTAGGCTACAGAAAGCAAATTTTCAGCCATTTTCAAAGGTGGCCTAGAAAACACAGACTAATTCTGCACAGCCATAAAGCAAGTCCCTCAGGAGCACAGCACGCAGTTCAAACACCCCGTGTCCCTGTCTGCCACTACGACTCTTACTGAGTGGGTCTGATCAGAGGACACAAACGTGAACATTCCCCATGATGCAGAGAATTCCTCCTCGGCAGATCCTTGCAGCTCCCAGTCCCTTAGTCAAGTGTACTGCCCCTGCTGAGCTCTGGTGCCAGCAATGCAGGGTGGGATTGCAATAAAAGGTGGCCAGGTGCTGCCTTTGGAGCATGGAGCAACCAAAGCCTTGCTTGCAGCAGACATCTGTGGCTGTTTCTGCTGCTCAAATGGGTCAACACAGGCAGCTCTTCCCCAAAGGAGGCACAAGGGCACTCTGCAGGGCTTCAAGACAGCTGCAACTGGGAATAGCCCAAGCAGAGGAGATGTTCTTCCAGTCATGCCTCCCCTAAGAGTGCTTGATCCAAGGCTGGAATAAAGCATGTCACCACCATCCTCATCCCAGTGCACACAGCAAGACAGTCCCCTCCACATCCACACACCAAGAGAAGAATCTATGGAAACATCCTGTGGTATCAATAGGCCAGCTTCTTCTAGGGTTTAGGAAGGAAGGGAAGAAGGATGAAGAGAATGTAGAAACCAGAGCCTTTGTTTCCCAGCACTCAGTCATGCTTCTGATGAGGTAGCAAAGACCAGCCATTTCCTACCACATCCTCAAGCACTTGCAGCAATAGCAGGTGCTCCTTTAACCTCTGGCATTTGGGGATGGGAAGGAGGCAAGGAGGCAGAAGTCAGTCAGAGCCTACAGAAATGCAATGAGCTGCAGGAAAGATCTTCCCTTTGCAAGGGAACAGGCCTCTGATGGGCTCTGCAGTCAGCACTTATCTATGTGAACTGCTTGTTTCCTCCCCAAGCTCTCAGCTCTCTCTGACACATCACCCATCCACCTGATTGCGAGCAAAATGAGTCAGATGGGTGCCAGGCTCACACCCACTCATGAGCCTTCCATTTCTACTCTGTTTCTCAGTGCCAGGCCATGAGGAAGCCCAGTCTGGGGACAGTGCAGGACCACAACTGCTTGAAATGCTTGTACAAGTCCAGACTTGTGCATGCAGTTTGCGCTTCATTTCGGAGAGCTCCAGTACTTCTTCATAAGACACTGGTAATAGCACATTCAGACAAGCGGCCACTGGGACCAGGGCAATGCCTATGAAACGTATCACAAATGGACTGAAGCAGCACATTCCCTTGAGACACTGGTCCAAGTGGCAACTTGGGACATGTCTGCGGCAGCCTGGGGAGATCCTGCACGGTCCCACAAGGACACCACAAAGACAGCATCTCCTCCTCTGGCTCTTAAGCACTCTTCCACAGTGCTGCACACAGTACGTGACCTCTCAGTTAAAGCAAGGACCAAATAGATTTTAAAAGGCATTTTTATTCTGAGTACTGGCTGTGTGGAAGTCAAACACTGTTTTTCAAGCCGTTCCCAGAATGAGACAGAGCCATACATGTCCACAGGCAGAGCAGTCTCTGCACAGCTTTGTCCCCACCGCCTCCAGAAGCATGTACACAGATGTGCATCGCTCACTTGGTCTCTCACAGAATAGGGTGCCAGGGGCCCAACAACACCAGTTATTACCTTCCAGAGCACAGACCTCTGTGCCCAAGTTTTGCTGTGCCCAGGGCCATACAACAGTGGCTGGGATCTCTCCCGAGACCCAAGCCAGCCACTATCCAACCCAGTGTGATCCATGACACTTTTGAATTGTCAGGCTATCTTTTGCTCCCTGTTCAGTGTTATGCAGCATCGTGGACTGTCAGCCTTGAGCTTTGAGTCTCAATCCCCAAAACTGTTGAGCCTCATTCCAAAAAAGCCAAGTATATGGAGGGATTTTTTTTCAGACTGGTAATGCTTAAGCCCTACAAGGTCTTTGACTTGTTTCCAGAGTTTTCCTTGCAATGTCCCTAAATACATTTCTTGTTAGCATAATTCTATTACTTTTAAGTGAGAACTGAGACTTTCAAACAGTCCTTGATTACACTTGCTGTGGGTTTGCTACAGACACCCCAAATCCCAAGCTTTGTACTAAAACCCCTGTGAATTATTCTAGTCCAGCCTTGCCAGCTGCTCTTCTACCCAAAAGGCACCTCCCCTTGAGAGCAGGATAGTAGAAGAAGGAAAGCAAGCTGGAAAACAGCCATTGCTGGGACTACAAATGAAATCAGGAGGAACAGTCCCAAAAGCCTCTCCTAGCCTTGGCCATCAGCAGCAGCTACTCGTGAAGCTCCCACCAAGTGAGAGCCAAAGGAAGAGACACATTGATCCTGCCTTGCTAGATTTTATGCCAAGCTTGTCAGCAAGGCATGCTCAGCTTTGGCTACCCAGGAAATGCAAACCTCTCCTTTGTGTGGCTTTCTGGACACCTCCCGCCGCCCTCCCTAAATCCCAAAGCCAGCAGCATCCCTTGCAAGGTGCACACCATGCCAGAGACAGAAAAGACATGCACCTCGCAGCCTCCCAGCCCCAGGCCTTCTGCCAACACCATCCCAACATGGGGCACACAGGCAAAAGAGCTGCCAGAGGAATCCACGCCAAGCAGTGCTGAGCACGACCTTTCTGCTTTACAACAGTAACCTGAATCCTAAATACTGGATTTCTAGGCACGCATTAAAGCCATGAGACAATGGAGACGGCGAGGCTGGGGCTGGCTGCAAGCCAGCTCCACGCCGGCCCTGCCAGCACCTGATGTTTCCTATTTCCTTCTTTCTTTGCCCTGGCAGATAAGCAAAGTCCCCCTAAGCCAAGAGGAAGGTGCATGCACAAGCTCATCCGTGACTTGGGGACTGTGCAGGGCTCACCCCCCATGGAAGGTGGATGCCCAAGAAGACCCTGAGAGGTGGTTGCCTTCCTCTCTCTCTCGCTCTCTCATATGAGCATTGCTTCTCCTTTAATTGGTTTCATTCATGGCGGCCCTTTGCTAAATGTAATTATGCCAGGCTCTCTCCATCTGTCTGCGTTCAGGAAGAGCCATCGCTCTCACTGTTTTTATCTTCAGTCTTTATTTCTGCATTAATCCCCCCCCATGCAGCTCACATGCACAACAATGTCCAGGACCTCCTGAAGACATACTGGCACCAAATGAAAAGCAGGATTTGTCCCTGGGTCTCTCCTGGGTGGAGGACATTTTTCACAGGGAAAGCCCCATATCTTAGTCCCTGCCTGTAACATCTCCATCTCTCAATGATACATGCACAAACCAGTCCTTTTGCAGACACTCAAGGGTTTTCTGGGAGCCCAGGCAAGAGGAGATGACTTGATTTTGTCTGCACCACAGAGATCTCTCTGCCTGTCTTCCCAAGCCCAATACATAAAAACAGCAAGATGTCTGCTCAACTTGACATGGACCACTTTTCACATGGAGACAGCATTCAGTCCTAAACCACCACATCCATTTTCCTTCCCAGGAATGCAGACAGGGTGAACGCAGCTGAGCACAGGGATTAACAAACCTCAGCTCTGCAAGGGCAGCTCACAGATGCATGGCTGAGGCTGCAAAGCACCCAATGAACCCAGAAGGATTTCATCCTTTGGGGTGCATTATCCAAGGCCCTTACAACTTCCTCAGTCAGGGTAGGTAGGTCTGGGGGGAAAACACAGTGCTAAAGAAGCTGTTGGTTTATCAAGAGACCAAACCCAGCGACACAGACCGTGGGCAACCAAGCACCATCTGGTGACCGCCGGCTCCTGACACAATAGCCCACGTTGGCATGTTTATGATAGAGACCAGAGGCGGATTCCCATTATCCCCATCAGATCCTGTGATGTGGTTTCAGGAGAAGGACCATGAGAAGCAGATGGGATGGCAGAAGAGAAAAGAACGCAGTGAGACAGACAGACAGGAGAGATTTATATGAAGCTAAAGCGCATACCCATAAACATGGGATAAGTAAATAGCATGTAAGTATGAAATTAAATGCAGGGAATCCATGGCATCCAGTAATCAGTCAAATATCTCCTTCACCTCTTTTTCAGTTTATCATTGGCATTTTAAAATGAGATATTTATGCCAATAAGTAAGCCAGTTGTATATTGTAACCCTGCAAATATGGGCTTGGATCTGAGAGATTCGTCCCGACAGACAATTCATTTTTACAGTTATTTTTGGACTCCCGGCTTTTGTGGAACACCGGCTCTCTGTGTTGGATTTTATGCCCCTGAAATGTATTTACAATGCATGGCATCTGTATTGTGCATTACACACTTAAATCATTGCATTTCATTCATCGCTTGTAAAAAAAAATATTGCAATATCCTGAAGCTCCAAATACTCAAATTCAAAATATTACTGCTGCATTTTTCAGAGTAATGATATAAAATAATGTTGTATTTTTAGATAAAGAAGGGAAAATTGATCATGAGGAACATGGATTCCCAAGATATGGGAAGAAGGGGAGTCTGGATTTCACACCACGATAAATGGAAAAAAAATAAAACTAAAAGCTGAAAAACCCACAAAGGTTTATTTTCTAAACAAGAACATAGAAACATTTTGTCACTTAAACAAAGGGAGGAGGGTGGGGGAGGCTCCGCATCCTTGGCTTGCTCTCTGCAACGGACAAATACTATCAGAAACAAAAAGCATGGCATAGTTAGCAGGAGCTCAGCGCTTTAGAATTAATGATATGTATTTAAGTTCCTTTTAGGGGGAAGCCTTCTGCAATTGTTGGGGGGGGGGAGAAAAAAAATCATGGTTTTAAAGGCTTCTGTCATTGTTGCCTACGAGCCGAGGAGAAAGGCGCTTTCTTTGTCATCCGGGGGTTTATGGCAACACCTTAATGTGTCCTTTTCATAGGTGAAGCAAGGCGCACAAAGCAGCCGCGTGCCAACGCGTCCCCCCCACCATCAGCAAAATAAATAAATGGAGGAACGCGGGGACGGCGGCCGTCGTAATCCCTCGGCAAAGCGGCAGCGAGGATGGTCTGGCGGGGTAAATATCGCACGTCTCCTGCCAAACCCCGCGTGGGCTATTGTCCCACCACCCCTTTTAGATGTCATTAAGGATTTTTCGCATACAACCAAACAAGCGGAGGGGATGAACGCGCTCGCTTCTTCCCCACCAGTTGGAGAAGCCATGACGAGGCGGCTGGGAGCCGGCGCAGGGAAAACACAGGGCAAATTAGGAAGTATGTTAATTCAGTTAATATCACAGAGGGGCTGGCAGGCGGGGGGGGGGAGGTGTGCGCGCAGATTTTCCGCCCGAGGAAGGAGGTGGCAGAGAAAGAACTGGGGCATGCCAGCTCCCGTTATTGTTCTGCTTTCATCGGTAATTAGCAAGATAAGGAGGGGACGGCGTGAGGGAGGCAGCGTGGCGAGGACAAGGCAGCGCTGCACCCCACCTCATGCCCATGCGGCCATCTTACAGGCGGCGCTCGCCTCCCGCAAAATGGCCGCCAGGGCCCACACTGCCTCAGGCCCGCAGCTGGCCTGTCCCGGCGGGCTCCCTTCCGCCAGCCCTGAGGCGGTGGGCACCCGGGAGCAGCGGCAGCCGAGAAAGGGGGGGCCCCAGGAGAGAGGGAGTTGCCATGGTGGGCCAGAGTGTGCTGGCGAGCGGCCATCTTAGCCCGGGCCCCGCTCATGTGCCAAGGCGCTGGGCACGCAGCGCTCCCTCAGCTTTTTCCTCGGCCCTCCTGCCTGGAACAGTCTTGATACGCTTCTCCTTCACCAGGCAGCACATATTGCCCGGGCCCTGCTCGTGGCCATGGAGGCGGCTGTGCCCTTTCCGTGGCATTCCCCTTGGACGGGAACGGCGTTATCCCCACACGGGCAGCCATTGTCAGGGCACAGCTCCCTGCCTCAGTGTGTCCTGAGAGTCCTGGGCACTGGACTAGAAGAAAACGCCTGGACAGATGCAGCAGTCTGAGAGCTACAAGGCAAGATGTCACCTGTCCAGCATTCTGAGAGTGAGTTATGAGCAAATTCTGCCTTTCTCCTGGCCAAAACAAAATAAATCCCAAAGCAAAACTGCGGAGATACCATTAAAGAAGAAGTGACCTTCCTAAACCTTAATGTAACACAAATTTAAAACAAGGTCAATAATAAGAGGATAAAGCACAGTTACACAGAGAGCACAGACAAAGCTACAGCTACATTTCCCACTCCACAGGAGCTTTGCAGTGGACACATCAGCATTATTCAGTTCTCCAAATGAGCAACACCAAACACCAACCAAGGAATCCTCATCCCTGATCTCAGGCTGTCTTCAGGACAGGACCAGCAACTACCAACATTAAAGCAGTATTTGGGAAGTGTTTCACATGTCCTTAGCCATGATGGGGCTATTTCACATGGTATGATAGGCACATGACACAGGTTGAAAATTCGGCATCTGCTCCAGTTCTCTGTACAGAATCAGAGGGTGATTGCAAGTGCATGCAGGCAGGGCCGTGTTATACATCTCAGTTAGACAGTGAAACATAAGGGATGGCAGGCTACCTGCTCCGCTCCAGGGTTGTCTACATGGAAAACCACACCATTATAATGACAGCACTATAGGTCAAGTGCTGCTGCTCCTCGCCATGCTGGTTCACATCTCCACTCTTAAGCTGGCTTTCTCCAGTTCAGCTTAAACTGCTTCCAGTGTGACATAACTGGTATACAGGCGAGTCCTGCCTTCTGCTAAAGTAAATATCCACGGAGGTTGTACACGTACAGCTCCTTGCTTTAAAATCCGCCCCCCAACTGTACGTCTGTAGCTAGACCTGCCCTTCGGCTAACCTTTCTGTACTCCGCACACTTCTGGGCTGTTCTCAGTGCCCGTGAAACACTATTACACCCTGCTTCCCTTGGGTGCTAATCCTGCTTGTCAACCCAAAGGCAGAAGCAGACGGTGGCTTGGCATTTTGATTACGTTGTGATCTGTTTGAACCTTCCAGACTCTTTTGATGTCTGTGCAAATTTGAAAGGGGGAGCCCTCATCCCCCACAATGAAACTGTACTATCGCATGGTGAACCATCTCGGGACTCCTGTGTCCATAGCCATCACTAGATTTGAAGCAGGGAGGGGAGTTGCAGCTCCTCCAGGAAGAGTCTGAATTTCAGACTAACCAGTTCTGGCCCTGAGCAGAGAACACCATGGGGACAGCGTGTTGCTCTTCAAACAAATGCATGCGTAGGGAAGTGTGCGCATGCACAGAGACACCAGATTTATACAAATAGATGCATTCATAGGAAAATGCAAATAGCATCCTCTTCCATCCCAGGCTCCCTTCGAGCTCCTGACATCCCAAGGTTTCAGAGGAGTACAACTGAGCCTCAGATCAAACATTAGCCCTGCGGGGGTTCCCTCAGGGAAGCAGCCATGCACTGGGGTCTTTTCCCCGCTTCCATGTGAGGTTTCCCGACCCGGCCTTCCGTGGGTGCTCAGTTCTGACACACGTACGACACACGTGCGCGCATGCAGAGCCTTGCTAAAAGGTGCTCTGGGAATTGAGCTCCACTTCCTCTTTCTCCTGAATCAATTGTCATAAACCAGCTTTTGTTTTATTTTTAACAAAGCGACAGAAATAATCTCCACGCGCAGCCCTTGCCACTCCCATGGCCCTGTCCTTTGGCAGAACAAGCTGTCCAGGGTCCCCGAGGGCATGGGCATGGGGAGACAGCAGGGTAAGAAAGACCAGGAGAGGTTGCTTTCCCTTGCACAGAAATCTGCTGCTCCTCTCTGGAGCCCATTGGTTGTCAGGCAGCAGGGCAGTGGGATGGGAAACGGACTGGATGGTGGGCAAGGCACTTCCAACCTCCCAAACCCAATTTCTAGCTTCACTGTCCCCTTCATCCCCAGCCCACTGAAGTACCCACTTTCAACCTTCTCTTTTACCTTTTACCAGAGAAACACACTGGTTCTCTCATTCTTCGGTACCAGCAAGAGATGATTCCTGCAGCATCATTGCGGAAAATGATGGGCTGACATGCAACTTGTGACAGCCCAAGCTCTGCCTGCTTGTGGCACACCCCTGTCTCCAGCAGGGCCAAGGACCCATCCCTCCTCCTCCTGCCATCCCACATACCCAGGTTCTCGACTCAGACACATATGGAGACATTTCTTGATGAAACCTATCAGTGGGTGAGTGGCAGCTGAGCAGGTACCGAGCAAGACGTGGGGCCAGACAGCAGCCAGGGGGGAAGGCAGCGGGTGGAGGGAACGTGCCTCAGGAGGAATACTCACAAAGGGCTGCTTTCATTAATAAAACATTCCCCCCTCAGTTGCCTTTTGATTTGGGTGTAAGAATTAACCCCATCTGCCCAACAGCACGCAACCTACCAAGTCATCTCTGCTGAGGAAGGCTGTCTGATGTGTCTGCCCAATTGCCACGCTTCCCCTGCCCACACTCCTCAGCTGCCCAGACCCCTCCAAACAGCTCACCAGCCTCGCTGGGTCTGCCCTATTGAAGAGATCCTCTTCCCACAACATAGATTAGACCCAGTGAAAATAGGCTTAGTGAAAATACCATTTCACTATTAATGCCACCCACCCTGCCCCCCCCCCGCCTTCACACTCTCTCACACCCAGAAAGATTATAACAAATCCCAGTCACCTTTTGCCCCTGCTAACTACTGCTCCAGCCTTTGCACTGCATGCCTTCAACCACGAGTAGAGAGCTGGGCACAGGGAGTACTTATATATATACACACACATCTATCTAGTCAGCACTGAAGGTGTTCAGCCGCACAATACACATCTCCCTGCACAGCATCTCGCCTTGTCACAACACCCCAACCCATCCCTCTCCACTGTAATTGCAGAACCTGGTCCTTGGGCATCAGCAGAAAGTTGCAGCAAATCCTGCGTTGGTTTAAGCACAATCTGTCCGTTCAGAGTCGGTGGGGGGTTGCTTTTACATCACTGAGACATTTCTATACCCTTTCTGTTTCAAGTAAAACTGAGATGCAGAGATGCCTTCGAACAGACAGCCCCTTCATTTTTCCAGAGGTGTGTTTTAATGAGTAACTCGCCTTCCAAAAAGGGGCCGGCAGAGGGGAAGGACGGCAGATTCTCCACACAAATTCAATAGCTGGTAGGTTGCCATGGGCTAAAGCATTTCTTTGCACACATGAAGGGAAGGGACTCCAGAGCACTAACTCCCATGAGTTATAGCTCTACCCTTCAAGAGCGGAATAAATGCTTTATCCCATTGCAGCCTGCGATGTATTCTACATAGATGGATTGATTTCCCCTATTGTTCTTAATAAATCCTGGCGCATGAAGAAACTCACTGCACAGCCATTTCTCCTGCCTTGTTCTACCTTGCAGAAGTAATAAGGGTCAGATGTGACTGCAGTGGGAAGCAAAGGCCATACACAAGGCAGTGCTTTGCTGGATGCAGTGGGTGTGCTTGCAGGGGTTTGGTGGGTGCAGGCAAGCAACTCCTTTTTCTTGGTTTATTCCCCCTTCGAGTCAAAGCTGAGGAAAAGGGGAACCATGGCTGGGTACTGCAGCATCAGCATGGCTCTGAGAGGAGCAGCCACTCTACAAGCTGAGCCTGCACAACAAGCCCCCCAGATCTGCACAGGGAAAGGCAAGACTCTGGCCCTCTCTGACTGGAGGTCTCAGTTGTGAGAGATAAATACACACATTGTATTGTCTCATAAATACAGTGCTGAGTCCTGCACCATCACAGAGCTTTCCTGAGCACACCCAGCTCTCTCTCGTGCCTTGTCCATCAGACATGACCCTGCCCATGTCCCAGCTGAGATGAGCCCACACCACCAGCATGGGGGCTCCTCTGTTTTTTTGGTTGGTTGGTTTTTTAAATCAAAAAACCAAACCAACCTTCTCTCAATGACTCCCAGCTGCACAACTCAGATCCCCAGGTTGTTGTTGAAAGACTCTCTCCCTACCGCCTTTTCTCCTCACCAGGTTGGCACCCATTCTCTTTCCCTGCTCCAGGAGGGTGTTTGCTGGCCACAGCTTCACTGGTGCCCAGCAAGGAGGGACTGCTGGGCTCCAAAAAGCAGGTGGCTCTGCATGATCCTTTCTTGGCCACCTGCCTTCAGCTCCATCCAGGCTCCCTGGGTTATTGTTGCTAGTCTTCTCTAGCAGCAGCTAACAACTGGCCCTGTTTCAAAACCTGGCTGCGAATTTGGCTCGGGGAGGGAGGAAGGGATCAGATAGAAGAGCTGATCTCCCATGCACGGGTTGGACTTGATCCTTCAGCAAGACTTCCAGGGACTCACCTCTCCTTGCTCAGGTGGAGACGTCCCAGCCCTTCCCAAGGCATCCCACTCCAGGAACTCTCAGTCATGTCTGATTAAGGAAAAGAGAATTTGTCTCAATTAGAAAGAGGTTCCCATATGCATGGATGGATGTCAAGTAATTACCGCATGTCACTCACGGCTGGAAAAGAGACCTTAAATTTGGGACCGTGCAAACTCGCACACACAATTGCAAGGGAGTTACGGACCTTGGCATGCTCCAGAGTGTACCTTGTGCAGATGCTTTCAAGCCCATCCCTCGGCTGAAATACACCCAGCCACGTAAAATACAGCCAGACACGACCCCATTCTCTAATAAGGAAATAAAGCCGAGCGGACCTGTGTTGCCAGAGCCCAGAGAGCAACACTGTCTCTTTAATTTTCTCCCTGGCTATCTCATCCTTTGCACAAACTCTTTCCTCCCCGTGGCTTCTTCCAGCCTGGTGGGCAAAGTGGGAAAACATCATTAGGGAGGAAAAATAATTTAGTTTGTTAATCAGTATCCAGTGGTGGGAAACAAGAAAGACAGAGAGCTGGGCTGGCGGTTAGGGCTTAGGAAGGGCCAGCACAAAGCCCACCATTCATGACATCTGGGGCTGGGATTCTCATTGAATTAAACAGACACAAAGAGCAGAGGCATTTCATGCTCTCTTCACAAGAATTATCATATCTCCCTGGCACTAGGAAACCTTCAGCACGGGAGAGGGGGAGAGAGAGAGAGAGAGAGAGAGAGAGAGAGGGGAAAGCGGGCAGGCTGGGTAGAAATATGGGGCAGGGTAGAAGAGGCTTTGTTCCAGGGTTGGATTTATGGATGGGATGCGGCGCGTTGCTTTGCGGGGAGAGACAAGGCCCTGGCGCGCTGGGTCTAATAAGAATCAGCAAATGTGAAACAGGGGGCCCCTGTGTACCATGAAGCAGGGAAACCCGCGTTTGACAAGCCAACAGAATAACCGCTCGCGTCTCAAGGCTGTGGAAGGATGCTGACGTTCCTACGAGATGTGTCGTCTTGTGTGTGTGTCAGCGAGGAGGGGGAGAAGAGGAGCGGCGAGGAGTATAAACAAGAGACCAGGCAGCATCGTTCAGTCATGAAAATTAATTAGCTGATGTGCAAACCATGGCTGCCTCTTCCCACTGCCCTGCAAGCATTCCCCATAAAGCTATGGTGTGTGCAGAGCCTGTGACTGGGAATGACAGGGGCAGATTAGGCAGCTCCTTGGGACACAAGCCTGGCAGCAAGAAACCCACAGCCCGTGCAAAAGAGGTGAGGAGGGGATGATTAGGGTCCCTGGGGACGGGGCAGAGCCCAGGGACCAGAAGAAAGAGAAACAGGAGAGACTGGACACCAAGCTGAGAGCAGGAATCGTGTTGCTGCAGCAGCATAAATTGGGCTGGATCTCAAAAACCAGCCATTAACAGGGTCTGGTGGACAGCAAAATCATTTAGAGTTTAGACCACAAGCTCTCTGGGGCAGGACCTGTCATCTCCTGCAGGCTCACACCACGGAGGCCTGTCCTACTTAGTCTCTGGGCATTACCAGAGGATCTGCTTTAAATACTAATTACTCCATGATCAAGACCTGTGAGCTGCTGGGAGCCTCACTACAGCATTACCTGTGGGAAGAGGGGACAGATCTCTGACCTCATGTCCCCAGGGTAATTTGACCCTGTGCACCAGTGCCACAAGCAAATATTACTACCTACTGATGAAGATGAGAAACTCCTGACCAACTTCACATGTCCCATCCCCTAGCTTTCAAATCTTACTAGAATATCGTGCTTATTCTTTGCCTGGAACAACTACAGGAGAATGAGGGTGCAGGGGAAAAGGGAAAAATGAGGGAATGAAGGGATGCAGAAAGTGACTGGTAGAGAAAAAATAAAGAGAGAAGCCTCTTTGACATGGGATGCGCACAGTGAACACAGAACGTGCTGGAAACAAAGGGATGCAAGGAGAGAGGAGAGACTGGGATGGGCATCTCAGCAGACATGTAGGTAAAAGTTGAAAAGGAAGCACTAATTAGCACCCAGACCATCACTTTCCATTAATAGCTTGTCACCATTTCCTTGATGTTGCTGAGAGCAAGGAAGTTGGTATGTGTGATGCTTACCTGTCTCTATCTCATTAACAGAAGTGAGGGTGAGAACAGATGTTTATTGCCTGCATCCAGATAGACAGGCCCTTTGCTGAACTGAGAGGCAGGAGAGAGGGGGAAAGTTATGAAAGAGATGCTCAGGCAACACAAGCCAAACCCAAATGATGGAAACCCAAATGTAGGACACTCAGATACCCGCCGCTGATCCAGAAACAGCCCCAGGCAGGTATCAGGTTCCAGGAATCCACAAGGCAAAACTGCCAGGTCAAGTAATTATAACCCAGGGCAAATACATTGCTGGGCAGGGGAGAATGCTCTGGTATCAGCACAAGTATATGCAAAGGGCTGTGACTGCATTACACCCAGGAAAGTAAAACAAAAGGCTGCTTACTTCCCAGACAGATTTGCTTAAAGTGTCCACTCCACTAGAAGACAGACAGCCAAGCATCTTATTGAGAGCCAGAATGGAGATACCCACCAGTAAACAAAGAAAAAACAACAACAACAAAAAAGTGCTATTTCAAGCAAAGATAAATGTCCACTGCATATAATCACCTTCAGAGTAATTCTTTCAGCAGTTAAAAACGAGATTATCCCTCCTATGTAAAACACAAAGGCCTCTCCTTTCCCTCCAACATGTGGAACAGCTCCTGATAGCGACACTGGAAAGAGGGAGTGTGCAGGGCAAGGCAAGGCAAGGCAAGGACGCCAATCAGCAAGTGCCTGTGAGCTGGTGGCACACATCTGCTGGTGCAGTGATGGGATCGAGTATGTGGGTGCACATTCCCAGGGACACCCTCGCTTTCACAAGCACACGGAATTCACCACACAAGCCAAAGGTTCCTCCAGAGCAGGAGACCAAACCTCCCTAGGAGGGAACGAGGCAAAACCAAAGGCAAAGAAAATATCAAGGCTGGGACTGAAGGAACAAAGGCTTCCCCCTCTCAGCTTGGAGACATCTTCTTGGCCATTTAGCTCAGATCAAGTGTAGGTTCTGTTGACTCCCTCATCTATTCAAATGAGCACTTTCAATAGTCTGATAGGTCTTTTCTGCTCTAAGGCTTCTCTACCCCTGTATTTGACGTGCCTGGCCAACACAGTTAATGCCACATGCAGAAATACTGCCCTGAGGAGCCCTTGCTTAGATTGCGTGGTCAAGCACTTCGAAGTTAGGAAGTGTCCAATTTATGGCTGCCCATGCAACCTTAATTCCACCTCGTTGTGCAGCCACTCTGGACAGGAAAAGAGGGAGTGAGCTAAAAATAGGCTGTGACTGTGTCGTCAGCCTCATAAGGGCACGGGCAGGGAGAGGCTGAATTAACGTCTCATAGTCAAAATGAAACCAGGTACCCCCTGACTTGCCAGCGCCTGCGTTGGTGCCTTCAACCGTGTACATTTTTAATATACAGAAATCACGTGCATTCTAAACATACAGAAAAATGCATTATTTATAGCTAATAAATAATAGATTGTTTATATAAGCAAAAAGAAAAACAATTGTAGGCAAGTGTAACAAATTCCCCTTCTTCCACCCCGCACCCATCCCTGCTTCATCCTGTGCGGGCAGAGCGATTTCAAGCCCCAAGCCTCGGCACAGATTTCTGCCACTATGAAATACAGGACTAATGTTATCTGGCAGCGGCAGAAGGCTGCTCTCCCGGGGCCGGCGGGGAAGGGGACCGCTGGGGCTGGCAGTGCCCAGGCCAACACACCCACACCCCCTGCACTTTTTCCTTCTGGCTCCAGGACTCGAAGGAATTTTCTCCCAGGAGGTGGGGCCATGCTAGAAGGATAGGAGCTGAAGGTGGAAGGGGATGATGGAGTTGGCTGTAAACATCCTCCCACCTTCCCTGGCTGGTCCAGAGCTCTGCAATAAAGTGGTGGGAGTCCATGGCTTCGCCCTGCTCTTGATCCGTTATTATTATTCCAGGGAAACAATAAATTTTAATTTCCCCCCCCACCCCACCCCAAGAGGCAACCAAAGGGAAATCGCGATTCTGAGCAATTCATAATTCAGCTAAACCTGAAAGGAATTTAAGGGACAAAGAATAGGCATTTCTCGAGCCGAAGCGCTTCCCCCGGACGAATTTCAAGGGCCCACAGCAAACAATGGGAGTGTCAGAGGTGCTCAAACAGAAAAAAAAAGTTCAAGAATCTTTACAATAAAAAGTGTTAGGCAACACAGAGGTCAGAGCCAGCTCCTCCTATAATAAATAGCACGACTACCCTACATTAACTATAGGAGACATTTTAATGCAGTGCCTCAGCTTCATGCTAATTATACTTTTTCGCCATATTTTGAACCTAAGAAAAAATGTCATCAGTTAATTATAACAGATGAGGGAGTGTGAAGACTTCCTCAATAAATAATGCCTTGATATCTCATATCCAACAAGCTGCGTGCTCTGCTCTGAAGGTGCCCAGAAATATGTCCTCTCAGGAAATATATCAAGAACTGATGGTCCCATAAGCTGGCTTTGTTTCCAAGCCTTGATTTTCAGCCTAATAATTAAGTGATTTTTATGGATCGAGGAGAGTAAAGGTCATGGGACCGCTGGAATGGTGCCAGAGAGAGTCAATGTTTAAAAATAAATAAATTCTTAAATCAAAATGAGATACAAGAGACCTCAACAAATTCCCCCCATGGCTACACAGGCAAGTACACAGAAGCAACTTGGTTTCTGGACCCAGGTCCCATCCTTCCTTCAGTCCTGCCATCTCCACAGGAGTCTGGCATGCTCTGAAAAAGCCTGGTTTTAATGAAACCAGGCCACCACGGCCAGAGTGCCACCGGGAGCCAGCCACCGCCATCCACCTGCCCCGAGGAGGAGGGACGCTGTCTCTCTGCTGCCAATGCTCCCCTGGGCACTGCCCCCCGCTGCACCCATCCCTGCCGAGCCTGGTGGGCATCCGGGTCCTTACAGAGGTTCCTCAACTAAACCACCTTCCTTTCAGCTCCCTTCTCCACCCAGCACCCCTCACTTCCCCCTCTGAAGAGCTGGGATTTGGCGTGGGAAAGATGTCTTTGGGCTTTTCACAAATCCAGTATCCCCTTGAACCAAAACCAATTAGCCTGGCCCAAGGTCCTGCCATTGAAGGACTGTCCCTTCTTTTCAAACCCCCGCAGGCTCAATTGCTCTAAGGAGCCTGGATGTGAATGAGCAAAGCCCGCTTAAAGTGGTACTTAAGGCCAGACCAGGGTGAAGGAAAAGAGAAAGCCTCTATAGGAACAGCAAGCTGAGTTTCCAAGAGACAGCTAACTGCCGGAGATTGTGTTTTTTTGCTCCCCCCCATTTTCTTTTTTTTACCCCCACTCCTCAGCTTTCGAGGCAAACGCTCCTAACCAAACGTGAGCCCCTGAATAAATATCAGAAAACACGAAGCCACAGCCTCGTCCTGACTCTTTGGAGATCCCAGGAGCATGGCTGTGGGCAGTGTGATGGCCTAGCTTCATGTGCAAGCTCTGGTTCCAAACACGTGCACCCAGAGGGACAGAGGGATGGTGAAGAGCTCGACATAGTGTTTTTCCAGCGTGGGTCTTGGCAAACACCTTCCTGAGGTGACTAGGTTTGTAGGCACGGAAATCCCTGACCTCGGCAGGGTGACTCCCTGTACCACGTGATGGGGAAGCCAGTGTGGGCAGCCATGGGTCCATCTGATGGTGGTGGCCCCCAGAGGCACCCAGAGACTCAGAGAAACTGAGGGGTCATGATGGGGGAGCATCAGTGACAGGGGTGACACGCGGTACCCACCCCACAAACGGCACATGTGCACCGCCACGTGTCAGACACCAGCCCTCAGTGCTTGCACCTGCACAGATGCCAAATTAGCACCTTTCCTCCAAGCAGACATGAGAAAGTGTGTTTCCAGCACGCAGCCACAGTCCCTCCTTGGTGCACGAGCAGCACCCATCCGCAGCCACAGGCTGGATGTGTCCTCCAGAGCCCTGGGCTCTGCCCCTTCTCAGGCAGCACAGACAAAGCCAGGGCAGAGCAGCAGGTAAAGGGAGGCACCATCCGCTGCGTCAAGGGTGTGGGGAGGGGGTGGGAGCCAAGAGAGACAAAAGAAATGGCTGAGCCCGGCCCCAAGCATCGAACACACTATTGCCAGGCAATTCCACAAAAATGCCCATTGATGGGATTTCATCCATAACCAAGCTGGAGGGTTTGCATGGCCTGGCTTCCAAGGCAGCTTCTACAAACTGCAGGAATGGAATATCCCATTCTCCATTTGCCCCTGAGCCCAGGCAAGTTTGGCTTACCCAGGTATCTGGTACAAACCCCCTTCACCTCATGCCTTGAGCCAAACCCGCTGCATACAGTGGCCGACTCTTAGGAAAAGATCAGAAATCATGAGCTGGAGCACTCAGTGACACAGAGCATCATTTCCCCAAGCTGAAACCCACAAATTATATTTTCCATTTATCCCCCCATGGCACACACCAATTCTTCTGTTTCCGTCTCCCTCTGCCCATCCCCACCTCTGCCTGAAGAACAAAGACATCACGGCCCAGCTCCAGGAACCTCACCCACATTTGGCCTACGTTGCATCCCATTGCTCCACCAGCAGAGTCCCACTGAGGAGAGAAAGAGTCAGGAATGCCAGGACATTGGTGGGCTCTCCTCTCAGCACAGCCCAAAAAGACACCTTCCCTTTGGAGTTTTGGCTACGCAGGGGAAGAGATCCATCCAAAGCCAACAGCTACACGAACAGGGCAAACCGCTAAGCCACAAAGGGAACCGCGTGTAGCCAAAATCCATCCCTGGCCCAAGGATGGACCTTTACGGACCTTTCTTTCACCATGGCACTTAAAAAAAAATAAAAAAAGACAGAAAGCAGAGACCTATCAGTGGGCTTCCAGGGACTCTCTAAATGCAGCGGGTACGTTACAAGTAGGGATTTGCTGGGGGCCTTTATCTGCCTCCTCGCCCTCCACCCACACGCACATGAGCTGGGGATTCTCGTGCCACTGTCCCCCATCCCTTACTGCCACCTCCTTCGTTAATTGGGGGGGTGCCACCTCCACACCTCCCCCAAACACCCGCGGGTTCATGTCAACAATGGGGGCAAAAGTGAAGAATTTAAGCACCAGGAAAAAATTCAACTGTAATTTCTCTCTTGGACACTAAAGGCCAAATCGCTCAGTCCCTGTCTCAATCCCCTTCAGGGACACTGCTGCGGGGTAAGTGAACCAAGTCCACAGCCTGAAAAAATACCTAAAAAATCAGCTCAGAACAGGTGATTTTGGGGAGAAAAAAAAAAATAGAAGTCAAGGGTGGTTTTTGACCACCTGATCAAATAGCAAGGTGAAAAAGCTTGCATCGATCCTTTGTAAGAGTTCTCATGTAGACACAGATTTCCACACTTGCATTTTATTTAATGAAATTATATATATATATATGTATTTATATACACACACACAAAGGCATTTATTATATGTGTGTATATTTTTTTTCCTCAGATCCTCTTTTTATATTTTCACCTTTTGCAATTACAAAAGCCAGGGACAGAAATACCTCCTGGGTTCTGCCAGTGCAGAAACACTCCCACCAAACAGATTTTCTCTAACACGCTGGTTGAATGATTCCTCCTGAATTATATTCATTAGGAATTTGAATGTTTCTTTCCTCCATCCCCCATCAAATCATTACTCCGGAATAAATGCATTCATCAACCACCTTGCTCAGTTCCCTCCTGCTTTGTTCAGTCTAGTTTTAAAGCATCTCCACTGAAACCGCTTGCACCTGACTCGATGCTGGCGTACGAAAGGGGGAAAAAAATAAATAGGAGAAGAATTGAGCGCCACTCACAATATTGTGAAAATAATTGGAAAATTATTTCTTAAAAATAACCAACATAATAAAGGTGGGAAAGGACTACATTCCCTCCTCCCCACCTCCAATCTCTTCCACAATTTCTGGGATTGCATCGAGTATACATATTCCAGATGGGCTGGAGAGAAGGAGGATGGTTCTTAATGACACGTCTTTCGCTGCCTTTGGAATGAATGATTCATTCGGATCTTCCCGAGACTCGGTGCCACAGTTGAGTTACATTTCTAGAAAATCCGTATCTTTAATTCTGGCGCTGTGTGTGGGACCCAGCAAATCATGGAATTACTGCTGTAACTTCGGATTAGTAACGCTTTCTAAATGATAGTCTAATTCCAGGCCTTCATGCTTTTCAGCGTTCACACTCACACAGCCTTTTCCCTGGGAGGCTTCCTGCGGAATTAGTGCTGGCGTCTTCGTCTTTCTCTGCCCTTTTTAATTTCTCCAATGACTTCTCATTAGAATATATAATAACAGCTCCTTAGAACTTTTCTTTCTGCCGGTATAGCCAAATTCAGGCTGAGATCCTTTTTCCTTACTGTGGTTATGGCGGTGCTTTGCTGGCCCTGGAAGGGTGCACAGGCATATTTAGCTTTGCGGGCCTACGTGGCATCTGACGCCATTACCCCATGCAAGGGAAGGTGGAAAACCTGCCTCCGAGGTGCGGGGGGCTCCCACCTCTCGCCGTCCCTGCACGCCGATGGGCACGGGCGGCTCGGCCCTGCTGTGCTACCCTCTCCCTCGGCAAGGGATGCCCACTGCGGAGAAAAGGATGTGGAAGGGTACCCACGCTCCACCTTGCCGAGCAGTGGGAACGCGGCAGCACCTTCCCCAGCCCTCCCCAGTCTCCTGCAGCATGTCCTGGGGGGCAGAGAGCCAGCAAACAGCCCACTCATAACCCCAGTCACGGGAAGATTTTTCTCTGCAGCATTGCCGGAGCTGTCACGGCCCGCGTGGGCTGGCGGCAGCGCGGGGATCATCCCTGCGGGATGTAAACCGCCAGCGCCGGGCCAGGGGCTGGTGGCGGCGCCCCCCGGCCTGCCCCAGGGCGCCGGGGGGCCCCGGGGGACCCCGGCCCTGGCCAGGGGCGCTCGCCCCACGCAAGCTGGGAAAACGTGCCGGGAAGGCTCGGCAGAGAGCGCGGTGCTTTCTGTCGCCATGGGAACGGAATGCAGATGTGCCAATTGCTTTTCTTTTCTTTTGTTTTTCCCTCCCCCCCCGTTTTTTTTTTTTATTATTATTATTTGCCAGACATTGTAATACACATTATGTTTCAACTTCTGGGGCTCTCAGCGGAGGTGAGGGACGCTTTGTCCCTTGCCAAACGCTCGGCTCCCAAAGTAGCCCCAGGGCCGGGCGGCTGCACGCCGGAGGGGTGCACTCAGCAGCGGGACCCCTTCCCCGGGCATCCGCCCGCAGCTACGGACAAAAGCAACAGCCACCGCGCAAGAAAAGTGGTCACATTATCACCAACTTGACCTTCCAAAGGGAGGCCAGGATCAAATCCAAAGCCGAAAAAAAAAAGAGAGGGAGAGAAGGGTAAATACCCAAAAGCTGAGGGGTTTCGAGGTCTGACCTGTAGGCTGGGATGCGGGGAGGATTTTTTGGGGGAGGGCGTTCGCTCTCTCTCCATCCTCCTAGAGCCGCGACACCCCGCAGCCTAGGAGTGAATTTCGAGGTGCATTTAACCGACAGTTAAACCCCGGGTTTCTTTGGCAATGGAAGAACTGGCGCAGGGCTTGCTCCCCTCTCCCCGTCCCTCCCGCCTGCTGCCGCGGAGCCCCGGGCTGCCCGGAGCGGCCCGACGGGGAGGTCGCGGAGCCGCAGCCCTTACCTGGAGCCCCAGGGCGGCGAGTCGGGCCGTCTCTGCATCGCCGGTCCTGGTGCGGCCGCTTCCCCCGGGCGAGCAGGTCTGGAAGTCATTTCTACTTTCGGTTATCTAGCTTTATGATGGCTCCACAACACTCATACAGCTAGATAACCAAAGACAGAAACATCCCTCCGTCGGGGATGCCGGCCATCTGTCTGTCCGTCCGTCCGTCCGTCCGCTCCAGGGTGCGGGCACGGCCGGGGCAGGGCGGCCGGGAGCTGCCACCGCGAACCACACACACATTAAAAAAAAAAAAAAAAAAACAGGAGAAAGGGAGCGAGAAAAAGATAAATACAAGCGGAGAGGACGAGAAGCGGGGCCGAGCCCCGGGCGCCCGGGCTGCCGCGGGGGCTCGGAGACGAACCGCGCCGTACCGAGACAGGTCGGGCTGCGCTGAGCCGAGCTGAGCAGAGCCGGGCCGGGCAGGGTAAGGCAAAGCAAGGCAAGGCACGGCAAGGCAGGGCAGGGCAGGGCAGGGCAGGGCAGGGCAGGGTCGCGGGGGCCCATCCCGCCTGCCCGGCCCGGCGAGAGCCACTCGCGCTCCCGCCCCGCTGCCCAACTTCTACTCCCCTCGCATGGTAATCGCCCCCTTTGGGAAGTGACGTCACGCCGCGCCCAGCCAATCCCCGGGCCCTCATTTAAATCAGCGCCCCCTTTCCCGCGCTTTTCAGGACGGGATGGGCTTTCCAGCGGCTTGGAATGGGATGGGATGGGACGGGACGGGGCGGGCTCGGCACGACTCGGCACGACACGGCACCGAGCGGGACCGGCCGCCCTCTTCCCGCCCGGCCTGTGCCGGGGGGCTGCGCCGAGAGTCGCTCTGCACCCCCCCCGCTTCCTCCCACCCCGACGTGCCCCCGCGGCAGCTCCGCGGGGCCGGTAGCGGAGAGGGAGAGGCGGGCAGCACCCACCCATGCACGGCCCTGCACCCGCAACTAACTTCCCTCTCCCTATCCTCGGCACTCCCCTCTCTCTCTTTCCTCTCTGTCCCTTTCCTCTCTCCTTCTCCCTTTTCCCTCTCTCCCTTTTTCTTCTCCCCTTCCTCTCTCCTTTTTACTCTCTCCCTGGCCTTTGCTTTCTCCCCGCCTTTTCACTTTCCATCCATTTTCTTTTCCTATACCCGATCCCTTTACTTCTCCCTTTTCCCATTTTTCTCTGTCCCCGCCATGCTTCCCCCCCCCGCCCTCCCACGTTCAGCGCACCTCCCTCATACCTTCTCCTTCCCAAAGAATGCCCTCCCCGTCCGGTCTCCGCACCTCGGGGCAGCCCGAAGGGCCCCTTTTCGCGCAGCCAAACGAGGGGCCCGCCTGTCCCGAGACGTGTCCCGGAGGCTGGGGACGCACTCGCGGTCCCCCACTGATCCTCTCTTCTCCCCGTTTCCCCTCCGTTTTAATTATTTCGCCTCCACGATCTGCTATTTCCCGCACAGATTCATAACGCGATATGCGTGTAGCGGCAAATCCGGCACGTACAAATAATAACAGCATCAATAATCAGACTAAAATGCCAGGAGGTAAATATGATTATGCAGGGTGCTTAACTGACCTGCTCCTCATTAAAAAAAAAAAAAAAAAAAAAAAAATTGTAACCATCGCTGCTTCAGAACATCGCTTTCCTTTAAATCCCAGACAAGGGTAAAATGTGACCTGATACAAAACGAGGGATCCGCGAAACGAAGCGATCACGGCGGGAGCAGCCGCGGCAGAGCGCTGCCTGCCGGTCCCGCCGGCTCTGGCTCCCGGCGAGCTCTGCTCGGGTTATTTATTTCTGCCTCTCTTCGCCCTCCCGCTCCCCGCCATCCCCTTAAAAAAATTTTTTTTTTTAAATAAATAAAATCTACGATCTCAATCAGGCTAAAAGCTAAAGAACGCGGGCTGCCAGCCCTTTGCGAGCCGGCGTTGCTCCCGGCGCCCAGGAGAGCCCGGCCGCCCCTGCCCGGCTCCCGGGAACTGCAGGTTCCCTCTTGCTTCCTACCTAACGAGAAACGGGCCCGGGGGTGCTCCGGCCGCCCCGACGGGGCTGGGGAAGGTGGAGAGAAATATTTTCTCCGTCCCCAACCCCTCGGCCCGGAGCCGCTCGGGAGGAGGTTTCGCCGTGGTTTATTTTAATCTGCCCCGGAGACAGGGGAAAAAAAATTGCCACGAATCGGATCTCCTTAATTTTCCGGCCTTGGATTTTCCCTTAATTTATCGGTTTTGCTGTTAGGGTGGTCGCTGTCGGTGTGCTCGCGGCTGGGGCGGGGGAAGGCGCCGGTCCACCCCACCTCCTCCGAGGGCAGCCCGCGGGCTCAGTGACGGTACGAGCGGGCACGGGGGGCTCGCCTGGCCCAGGAGCCGGCCTCGGTTTTCCCTCACGGAGGAGGCCCCCGTACTCACCGCGGGGCCCCGGTGGCAGGGAGTAGCTTGGGGCGCCGCCGGCAGCTTCCCCCGCTCCCGAGGCCGTTCTGGCGGCGATGTGGCCCCGCTCCAGCCCCATCGCCCCTGCGGCAGCGGCGAGGGGGGCCGGGCGGGCAAAGCCAGCCCTGCTAAGCCACAGCTCTGCCCGGCTGTCGCCGTGCAAGATCTCCCGCCCGCCGCGCCGAGTCCCCGGGCCGCCGTCTCGCTCAGGCGAGGATGCTTCGGGTGAAACACCGCACCTCGCCGGGCAACTCGGGGCTGGAGACGGGATCCCCTCTCTCTGACGGTCAAAGGAGGTGATTTTCTTGGCAGAAATATACAGGATAATATTTTTTCCCTGATCCTTTTCGGCAATGCCTTGATCTGCTCGGAGCTCTCGCCTTGACCCTCTCCATGCAGGCAGAGCACCAGCACCTAGGAGAAAATAGCTGGCACTTGGAGTATTTTGATTGGTTTTAGGCTTTAGGTTGGGGGGGTTGTTTGTTTGCTGTGAGGTTTTTTTACTATTTTGTTGGGTTTATGGTTTTTTTTGCCGAGGGGGAAGGAGAGGTTGGGGCGCTTTTTTAGTACAGTTTTAGCAGGATGCCTACAAAATGGCTCCTTGGCACAGGGCAAAGCACTAGCGAGCATCTTGGAGAGGAATCGGCAAGGGCTGCCCGTGCTCCGGAGCTCCGGTGGCTGCAGCGGGCATCGACCGGAGCCAGCCCCCGTTCTGCCTCACCTGGGTGGCCCACGGTCCTTCCTCTGCACGCACCCACGAGAGAAAAAAACCCTCGATCGCGAGCGGCCCGACGGGACGGGGAGGGGCGGCGGTGCCGGGGTGGCTCTGGCCATGGTGCTGCACCGGCGCCCCCGGGGCCTTCCGCGCCCACCCGCGGGCAGGACGGTCCCGGCGCCCGCTCCCTCCTCGGGTGACCCCGCGCCGGGCAAGGCAGGCGGCCCCGTCGGCCGCACCTCGGAAGAGCCCGGTCACCGGGCCGCCCCTGAATTATTTAACGTGATCGCCCAGTAACGAGTCCACTGCCTTCCCCTCTTCTACGTCCTGCACGTCTGACGTCACTTTTCTTTAATTAGGATAAGTTATTTTTAGCCAACCTGGAGTAACCCCCCGCGCCTCTCCGCCTCGAGCTGTATCTTCTCCTAATTTTTTTTTTTTTTGTTTTGGTTTTTTTTTTGGGGGAGGGGGGGATGTTCTTTTTTTTTTTTCCTTCTGCTTTTCTCCCCACCATCGGGGCTTGGCAAAGAAGCGGCAGCTCCCGACGGGCGTGAGGGAAACGCGTCGCTTTGCTTAGCAATTAAAAGCCGCCTCTGAGCAAGCCCCGGCGCCGAAAAGGCAAAGCGGCGGCGTCTCACCCCCGGCTGCTCTTTTCTCTCCGGTCGTCGGGGCCAGAACCCAAGCGGGGACTGTCCCGGACCCTCCTCACTCGGCGGGGCGAGGTTCTGCGGGGCTGGGGGCCGGGGATGGAGGCACGTCGAGGGGATCCGGCCTGGTACGGGCTCTCAGGCCACCTGCACTGCTATGATTCGTGTTTCCTTAAGGCTGAGGCCTAAAATGCGTTTCACTTCCAGGGTGATACGGGGAAAAACAAACAAACAAACAAAAAAACCAAAACACAAAAAAACAAACAACAAACCCCAAGGAAATAAGCATTCGCGGGGAGGCAGGGAGCAGAAGGGAAGAATTAATGTGAGAAAAAATGAAAAGAAAAAGAAAAAAGAAAAAATCGAAACAAACAGGAAAAAAAAAGAAAGAAAAATAAAATAATAATAAAGAGGGATGAAATAAAATAAAATGTATTTTTTAAAAAAGCAAAGAAAAGAGATACAGCAAATAAAAATTGAAATAAATCCTTCAGCACCAGAAGCCGTGCACGAGCAGCGGTAGCCACGCTGCTGCTCCTCGGCGGTAAATCCGAGCAGGGGAGCGAGATGCCCCGGTACTCCCCTTCTCCTCCCGAAAAACAGGCCCAGCAGCAGCACCGGGAGGAAGAACTTCTCTGGGAACCCGAGATTTCTCTCACGGCCTAAAGCCTGAATGCTCAGGGAGGCTCGACCTCATCAAGGCGTTTTGTCCGGTGCAGCTTCTCCGGCCGGCGAACGGGGAGGTTCGGGGGCAACTCGACAGCACCCCGTCAGCGCTCGGCCCCGGCTCTCCGCCGCCCCGTCGGGACTCAAGCCTGCCCCGGGCCCTGCTCTCAAGCTGCAATGTCCCGGGCAGACAGGGAGAGGCTGCCGGAGCAAACGCGTACCCGGCAGCAAAAGGTCCCCCGTGTCTCCCACTCGTCCCCCGCGAAGGGTAAGCCGGGGCCACGGTGCGGCGCGGGGCGGTCCCGGTTCCACGCGGTGCCGGCGCCTGGAGGCTCCCAACTTTCCGGCGGGGACCGGCCCAACTTCGTCTCCCCCCTCCCTTTCTCCCTGCCTCCCTCCTCCCCCTCCGGCAGCCGCTGTGTCCCCTCCGGAGCAAACGTCTCCCCCCGCGCCCTCCCGCCTCCCCGGGGCCGCCCCGCCGAGGCGGCGATGCCCGGCCGCGACACTCACTCTGCTGCCGTGCGGAGGGCAGGACGGCGGTTCCCGGGCGAAGCGGGCGGCGGGGCCATTCCCCTCCCCGGGGCGGGCGGAGGGGCGGGCAGGGCTGCCCAAGGCCGAGCGGTGTCCCCCGCAGCCCTCAGCCCCGAGCGCGGACCGGCGGGGGCGGAGGAGGCGGCTCTGCCTGCGCTCCGTGTGTCTTCCCGGCTGCTGCCGGTGCCGGCTCTGGTCGCTGGCCGGGAGCTGCCGCCGCCGGCAGGCTCTGCCCGCACTGACGTCAGCCCGACAGCCGCCTATTCACTCCAACCATGGCGGAGAGGAGGAGGAGGAGGGAGAGGGGGAGGGGAGGAGGCGGGGGGAGGGAGGGGGAGAGGAGGAGGACGGGAGGAAGGCGGCGGTGGCGGCGGGGGCTGGTGGCTGGCAGGCTCCACGGAGCAGAAAGCGCAGCCCCTCCGCCTCACCCCTTAATTACTCACCGAGGACAGGACTGCTCGGGGGAGGGGGGCCGTGTACCCTCCCTCCCCCCGGTGAGCCCCTCTGCTACCCACTCCCGCGGAGCTGCCGGGGCTTACCTGGCCGCCCCGCCGGGCACCTCACTCTGGCCCCGGCTCCGGGGGGCGCTTCTCCGGGGGAAGAACCGGGGCTGGACCCTCCCCGCCCCGATCCCCTGTTGGCGGTGACCCCTTCCCTTGAGGAACAGCCCCCAGTCACGGCGGTCAGGGAAAGGGCTGATGCCGCCCCTGTCCTCCACCGCCCCGGGCACCTCCCAGCGCCCCGCAGCCACCTCCCCTGCCCCGCACTGCTGTCCAAATGCTGAACCGACCGGCGAGTGCCCCGCTCGGCTCGGCTCGGCTCGGCTCGGCACGGCACGGCCCGGCACACCACGGCACAGCCCGCCTGCGGCCGTCGGGCAGAGCCTGGTCACGGGCTGTCTCCGGGCCGCAGCCCCGACCCTGAAAAGGGGGTTCCTCCTGGAGCCTTGCCCGGCCGACCCGTGCCGTGCCGTGCCAATGCTCTTCCCGAAGTACAGGCCGAGCCCCGGAGCCAGGTTCGCCCCGAAAGCCGCAGCGCAGCGGCCGCAGAGAGCTGGGACCCGGGCGAGGGCACGCAGGTACCGCCGGGGCGTCCCCGCTCCGCACCCTTCCACCTCTGTCTTTCTCACCCTCTTTACAGAATCACACATACACTGCACCACCTGCAGCCTCTGCTGTAAGGCGAAAAAAGCCCTCCCGCAAAAAACACAACCACCCCCCCCCACCCCCACCCCAATCCCGCCGGGCACCCCATT
>JAWMRA010000016.1:8129716-8227500 GCA_035584735.1 Pseudotriccus pelzelni | reverse complement strand
CGACCGAGGCCCCCTCCTAACCGAGGCCACGCCCCCCCTCTCCCCGAAGCCCCGCCCACACCCCCCCTCCCTCCCGCCGCCGCCGCCGCGCGCCGCGCTCGCGCCGCTCCCGCCACCGCCGCTCCCCCCTCCCCAGTGGCCGCCGGTGAGTGACCCCCCCCCCACTCCCCTCACGGCCCCCTCAGACCCCCGCCGGCCGCGGGCGGGGGCGGCTGGAGGGACCCGCTGCTGCCGCCGCCGCCGCCTCTGCCGCTGCTTCTGCCGCCGCTTCTGCCGCCGCTTCTGCCGCTTCTGCCGCCGCCGGGTGAGGGCCCCGCGCTGAGGCCCCGGAACCGCCCTGAGCCCTCCGGGAACCCCCCCACACCCCCACCCCAATCCCTCCTGGCACACCTTTACTTTGCTTTCGACCTCTCCTCTTCCTTCCTGCGTTTAACCTGGCTCCTATTTTTTATCTCCGATTCACTCCACCGATGCCCCGGAGCGGCTCTGGGGAGTCTCTCGCCGCCCCGATGAATACACAGGGATCCCCAGACAGGTTTTCTATGTAGGAAAAAATAAACCGATCGAGCCCGAGAGATCTGCAACAGCCGAACATGCCGCCTTGCCTTTACATTCATGTTTTTAAATTCCCCCGTTATTTTCCTTTTTGCATCTGCAAGTTGCCACGAAAGGAAACACAACCCCAAACGCCAATGCCAGCAGAAACTGGAGCTCGTTGCCAAATTCCGTCGTATTTTATTTTAAAAGCAATTAACACCGTTAAAAAAAAAAAAAAAGAAAGAAAGAAAAAGAAAAGAGGGGAAAAGCGTGTCTTCTCCTCTTCCCGGGGAGTGTAAGAAATCCTTTAGCTCACCCAGAGTCGAAAACCTAATGGCATTGTCGTTAAACACGAAAAGGAGAATATTAAGAAATTGCAACACTCCCTCCCGAGCTCTCCCCCCCTCCCAGTTTATTTGCCCTAATAATTAATTCACAAGAGCTTAACTTCGGTGTAACCCCGGCGGTCTTTTCATTAAAAAATCCCCGCGTTTCCTATTGAATTAGCTCTGCTCCATTGTCGCTGAAATGAAGACGCCAAACCAACTTTTACCCTGAGCATTTTCTCACCAGCCCAAAGAAAAGTCTCTCTCCTTTTTCTTTTCTCCGATTTTTTCTTTCTTTTCCTCTCTCTTTTTTTTTTTTTTTTTTTCTTAATTCAAACACCCAGGCGATGGACGTGTCCTGCAATTTAACTACTTTCAAATTCTTTGTTCGGGTCCCACCGGGGCTCTATTGTCACCCTATTGAGAGAGCTTATTGCCAAGTCAAGCCTGAGCGAATTGAGACACGCACGGGAGGAGCCCCGGGGGCTGGGAGCGGGCTCCGTGGGCTGCTCGGCCCGGGTGGACCCCGGCCCAGCCCCGAGGGAGCGGGCAGGGCGCGGGGCAGGGGCTGCCTGCAGCCCCCGGGCTAGGATAACCGGCACCAACCTCCACAGGAGCCGCAGCCGCCAAAGCAGCCCCGGCCCCGCAGAGCTCGGCCCGTTGGCTGGGACGGAGCAGCCCGGGGGATGTTCATCCCCCGGGATCGGGCTCCTTTGAACCCTCAAAGCATCCCCCGCAGCCGCGTCTGGGCTCAGGTACCACCGCTGCGGGCAGGAGAGGGACTTACCTCGGATGCCCGCGGTGCCGCCAGCCTCCTTCCTTCGCTGGTTCTCCCTTGATCCCGAAAAGGACGGTCCTCCTCTATTCTCATCCCACCCCCGACCCCTCCACCTCGGAGCCGGCTCCCGCCCGTCTCCCGTCGCCCTCTTCGCCGCTCACTTTGGGAGCTCCGGGGCTCGCTGCCCGAGCAGGAAAAGAGCGGGATGTTGGGGGGTGCTTTTCTTTTCTCTTTCGCTTCCCCCTCTCCCGACTTCCTCCCCAGCCTGGAAAAGGGGGTGCGAGCTGCACGGAAGGGTTATTTCAGGAGAGAAAACCTGAAAGAGCAGTGCTGGGCACGGATTCTCACGTAAGCCCGTACGTCACCTATAAAAATTGCCCGTTTCTCTCCCGTGTCTTGTCTCCGGGGGGGGCAGCTGAGATATCTCTGCCTGTGGAGGGAGGGGGTGAAACCCCGATAAAATCGGTACTCCGGTAAAAACGTCCTGCCCCAGCTGGGAGGGGAAGGCAGAGCCGGGGTTGCTGGAGGGCAGAGTCCGCTTCTTTGCATCCCTCTCTGCCCAATGGTGATGTTTGACCGCTCCTTGCTGCCCCAAAACACCCACCTGGAGTCTTTCTCAGCCTCTCGATGCCGGGGAGACATGGAGGTTTACGGGGTCCCACGCCGGTCGCACGTGAGGGCCGCGGCGGGGCGGGGGGAACATCGCGGCCGTCACATCTCCCTCCCCGCCGCGGTCCTCGTGTTGTGACCGACGGCCTCTCTGCCATGTCCCGGGGGAAAAGGAAGCCCTTGACCCTTGGCCCCGGGGGCAACAGGGTTAAACAAAGTCCCACCGCCCCATTATCCGACCGACAGTATCGAGCTCCCGGAGGGGAGTGGGGTCTCCAAGAAGTGGGGGAGAAGTCGCATCTCCCACGTCCCGTCCCGATTCCGACGGGGCGCACCGGGATGGGGATGCTTCCCCGACAGACAGACAAATAAACAAAAAGCCTAGGGAAAGGGAAAAAAAAAAGACTATACACATCACATTTCGACTTATGCATTACAGTCATCTCTGCTGAAACGGCGGATTTTGGAGGTTATTTCGGGTTGTTTATGGTGGTGATTTTTTTTATACAGTGGTGCTGTGCCTTTCCGAACCTCCCTCCCTGCCCGCACCCGGGTGAAACATAAGCAACACCGGGCCGGTCCTGCCTGTGGACAAGGCAGCAGAGCTCGTTGTCATCAACCCTCCCCAAGGCACTGCCGAGAGAAGAATTTCGAGAAGAATTAATTTTTATTTCCGCTTTGGAGAGAGGGGGAATTTTTTTGATGCAGCGGGCTTGCATTTTTTTTAAATTTCATTTTTCGCGACCATGATAAAAATAAGTAGATAAACCCCCCTAAATAAGAGAAATCGGCGTTAACATAATGCAAACGAAGGGAGAACAAGTGCACCCAGGTCCTCTTCCAGAGCCACCCCGTAGCCGGGGGTTCCCAAAACCCTTCCTCGCTTCGTCCCAGGGCAGCTCATAGCTTTTCCCTTCTGACCAGCGCACCCGCAGCCTTGGAGCATCCCTCCCGCCGGCTCTGCACCCCGCGCGGCCCCAAGCTCCCGCCGAAGGACCGGGAAACCTTAAGTTCCCAGTATGGAGGTGGCCGAGGACAGGCATCCCCTGTGGGGCCGGCTCCTGCCAGGCTCAGGCAGCGAGTACCTTCCGTTGCCGGGTGAAATAGGGTGAAGCGCAACCCCCCCATCGAATCTTAGGCTGGGGGGCAGCAGGTACTTTGGGGTGCACTGGGGGGGCTGTGAATCGCATTCAAACCCGCAGAACACAGGATCTCACTCTGTGTGCGTGTGCGTTTCTCACATCCCACACCGCACCCATGCTGGCTCTGCCTTTGCGGAGAACGGGGTGCTGCAGTTCCTCACCCTCCATCCCCCCCAATCCTGCACCCACAAGGAGAGCGTGGTGTCGAAGCTGGAGCATTGGGGAGGAGCCGCACTCCGGGTTTCGAGCTCCGCAGGGGCCAGGAGGGGCCCAGAAGGGGAGATCACAGTGCCCGGTGTCCCTGCCCGGTGCCCCGTGGGGAGCGCGGAGCGGGACGGGACCGGAGCGGTGTCCGCGCCCCGACGGCCCCGCGGGGACCGGCCCGGCCCGGCCCGGGCGGCACCGGCGGGGCCGCAGCGCCACCTGGCGGCTCGGCACGGCCCGGCCCGGCTCGGCACGGCCCGGCCTGGCACAGAGCCCGGCAATGCCAAGACCGGGCTGTGCTCTGCCAGGAGCCACCGTCCCGGCCAGGACACCTCCTGCGGGGCCCAGAGGGTCTGCATTCACCTGCCCTGACCTCGGCACTTCCTATTTCCCTTCCCTCGCAAACTACACCCCTTTCCTTGCACTCTGAAATGCTTGTCCTGCACTCTGCATCCCATTCCCTGCACTTGTGGACTTTTCTGTGAGCCCTACATCCCATTCCTTGCATCCTGCATCCCATTTCTTGCACCTTGCAACCCCTGCCCTGCACCTGTAACTTTTTCCTCAATCCCTGCATCTCATCCCCTGTACCCTGCATCCATTCCATACACCTTACATCCCATTCCCTGCACCTTACATCCCATTCCCTGCACTTGTGGCCTTTTCCAGGAATCCTGTGTCCCATTCCCTCGGCCCTACATCTCATTCCCTGCATTTACGGCCTGGTCCCCAAACCCTGCATCCCATTCACTGCACCATAATCCCATTCCCTGCAGCTGTGTCTTTTTCCCTGAACTGTGCAACCCATACTCTGCACCCCGCATCCCATTCCTCACACTCTACACCCCATTCTTTGCACCCTACATCCCATTCCCTTTACCCTGTGTCCCATTCCCTGTGCACTACATCCCCTTCCTTGTGCCATACATCCATTCCCTTCACCCTACAGCCCATTACCCCACACCCAGTGCTCATCCTTGGCTCTCCAGCCACTGCTCCATCCCCAGTGGCCGAGATGTCCCGATGTACACAACGTGCCCTGCTCTCACCTTTGGCCCCACAGACTCTGGTCCCCACGCTGTTCCCAAGCCACCCGTGAGGCTCGGGGCTCTCAGGATGACAGGGACCAGGGCGGTGGGAACTGATCTCATCACCCCGGGCGCGGGGCAGAGGAGGTGGATGGAGCTCGTGGGGCCGCAGATGACAGAGCGCTCCACTCCCATCCCTGCCGAGGGCTGATCCCGGGGCCGCCCTGCCCGACTCGTGGACCCCCGCCTTTTTCCGCCCTCCGGTTGGAAACAGGAGCAAAACGCGACCCCTGGGTGCGGTGCGTCCCGGTACCGGCTGCGCGGCAGCCGCGGGGCCACGGCACGGGCGGGCGGAGCAAAAACAGCACGCCCTGCGCCAGCACGGCGCTGCCTCCCGACCGCGGCAGGACTCGAACCTGCAATCTTCTGATCCGAAGTCAGACGCCTTATCCATTAGGCCACGCGGCCGCCTCCACTCCCGCCTTCCCGCGAGCCCTACTCAGCGAATCCCGGGCGGGCCGGGCCGGGAGCGGGAGGGGGCGGGACGGGACGGGACGTCAGCGCGGCCGGAAGCTCCCGGGAGCGCCCCTGTTGGGATCTGCCCGCCGAGCCAGGCCCGGGCGGCGGTCGGGGGTGAGTTGGGAGGGAAACATCTGTATGGGGGGTACGGCTCTATGGGGACACGGCTGGATGGGGGGGCACGGCCGTACAGGGGGTATGGCTGTACAGGGGGTACGCCTGTATAGAGGGGCACGGCTGTACAGAGGGGTGCGTGGCTGCACAGGGCAGTGCTGGTCAGTGCCCAGCTCACCCCTCGCCGTTTCTCTCCCCGCAGCTCCAGCCGGGGCACACCCCGGAGCGGGGCACGATGAGGCGCCTGCCCTGGAGGCGGTCGCTGAGGGGCTGCAGCCCCCAGCCCCAGCGATGCCCCTCCAGCTCCTCGGCCAGCCGCCCACTGCCACAGGAGCCGAGCCAGGACACGGGCCAGCGGCGCATGAACCCCCTCAACATCCAGATGCTCTCCAGGACCCTCCACGAGCAAATCTTCCGCGGTGCCCAGGTGAGCTACTCGGCAGAGGACGTGCAGCGGAGCGTGGAACACCTGCAGCGCCACGACCTGTGGGGCAAGGAGACCTCCACGCTGCCCGACGTGGACCTGCGGCTGCCCCGCATGTACGGGGACAACATCGACGAGCACTTTCGCCTCTTGGCGCAGAAGCAGAGCTTGCCCTACCTGGAGGCGGCCAACGAGCTGCTGAGGTGTGAGCTGCCCCCGCGGCCTGCCCAGTGGGCATGGCAGCTGGGCTGGACCCGCTATGGCCCCGATGGGAGAGCAGAGCCTGTGGACTTCCCCGAGGAGCGGGCAATGGTGCTGGACGTGGAGGTGTGCGTGGCTGATGGCCACTGCCCGACACTGGCTGTGGTGGTCTCGCCGAATGCCTGGTGAGATGTGGTGCCAGCAGCGATAGGGGAGTCACGGCAGCAGGGGGGGACACAGCTTTGGGAGGATGGGGTTGTTCCCAGGTGGAGCCTTTTCTTGCAGTCCACTGCTGGCTTGCAGGGGAAACACAGCGAAGCCCCAGAGCGTGGTTCTGGGATGTGGGATGTGTGTCCTGGTTAGCAAGTGTAACACTCCCCAGGGTGGGTCACCTCCCTTCCACAGGTGGGATCCTGCTCAGCACCCCACAGCACAGCAGGTGCTTGTTGTCCTAGGAGATCCTACTTTATTTGTTACAGCTGCATTTCCCCTGCAGGTACTCGTGGTGCAGCAGGCGGCTGCTGGAGCAGCGATATTCCTGGTCCAGCCACCTCACCCTGGCCGACCTCATTCCCATGGAGAGCCAGGCAGGTGCCAGCTGTGCCGGCAAGGAGGACTGGAGGGAGAGAGTGGTGGTGGGGCACAATGTGGCCTTCGACCGAGCGTTCATCAAGGAGCAGTACCTTATCCAGGTGAAGTGCCAAGCCATTCATTTATGTCTGGCAGCTGCATTTTCTTACCCAGATAACTGTTTGCGTTGGCTCTTGGCGGTTATTTTGCACATCCTGTTCTACACAGGTACCCCAGCGTTGCGTTGACTTTGTTCTGCAGAGTTGGTTGAGGTTGTATCTCTTTAGAGAGAGATACTCTTGCACCTCATAAGGCTGCTGGAGGCTGCAGGTTGGCAGCTGGGGGTGTGACAAAAGGCTTTGAGCAGCTGACAGGCTGTGCTGGGGATGCTCTTGGCTCTCAAAAGATGGATGTGGGAGACAAAGCTTTGTCTTGACAAAAGCAGCTTGAGCAGAGGACTTGCAGGTCCTCCAGCATTTCCCAAATCCTCTCTTTTCTCCCCCCTCTTGTGTCCCAGGGCTCTCAGATGCGTTTCCTCGACACTATGAGCATGCACATGGCCATCTCAGGGCTGACAGGCTTCCAGCGCAGCCTCTGGATGGCTGCCAAGCATGGCAAGAGGAAGGGGATGCAGCAGGTCAAGGAGCACATGAAGAAAACACGCAGCAAAACGGAGGGGCCAGCGGTGAGTGAGGGAGATGAGCCACTGGCAGTGGCCTGGGTGAGAGGGGGCTGTGTGCTCCTGTAATGGGACCATTTGCTCCTGTACTGTCAGAGTGGGATCTGCTGGAGCAGCTTTGCTGAGTGAAGCTCTCCCAGCACCTTCCAGATGAGGTGGCCTTGATTTTCAACGGGAGGAGCAGCATCCTTTACCCCTCCTGATTTCATCCACGTCCGGCCCTCGTCCCACGCTGTCTGACCCCCTGTTGTCCACAGATGACTTCGTGGGACTGGGTGCACGTCAGCAGCATCAACAACCTGGTGGACGTGCACGCGCTTTATGTCGGGGGGGAGCCGCTGGAGAAGGAGGCACGGGAGATCTTTGTGAAGGGGACCATGGCTGACATCAGGAGTAACTTCCAGGTGTGGGAGGCCATCCTATCACATCCTGACAGTGGGAGCTGGAGCTGGGAGCAGGGTGGTAGCAGCTGCTGGGGTCATTGCTCTGAAATTCCCAGTGCTCCTGCAGCCCCGGTGCCTTGTCCTGTGCTGGCAGGGGGGTGGCTTCTTTGCCTGCTGCAACATGTCATTGTCCCCAGGACCTGATGTCGTACTGTGCCCGTGATGTCCAGGCCACCCACGAGGTGTTTCAGGAGCAGCTGCCACTGTTCATGGAGAGGTGAGAGTTGCCAAGCTCTGGCTGATGTTGGCCGAGGGGCTGTGGGCAGCAGGGAGGGTCACAGTCCCTCTGGGGGATGGGATGTGGCTCCTCTTGTCCTTAGGGTGTCCTGAAGTTCTTTTCAGGAGGGTTGTCAGACCTCCCCTGTGTAGGTGAGCAGGAATAAACAGCAGCACAGCAAGGCTGGACGAGGTGAGCAGGTCTCCTGAGGCAGCTCAGAGCAATACAGCTTTGGGGTTGTTGCACAGGGTTGTTTTTAGGGCAGCAGTTGATGCACAGGGTAGGCAGAAGATACAGGGATCCTTGTGGGTTTAAGGGAAGGGCATCAAGGCTTCTGTACGAGTCCGGAAAACTCCAGATAAAGACACGTTCGTGGTCTGTTGTAGTCTGGTGCTTCCAGGGGCAACCCCCTCCATCAGATGTCTAATTCCTCACTACTTTGGGCTCTAGATGCCCCCACCCTGTGACGTTTGCAGGGATGCTGGAGATGGGGGTGTCCTACCTGCCGGTCAATGGGAACTGGAAGAGGTACCTGGATGATGCTCAGGGCGTCTACGAGGAACTGCAGAAGGAGATGAAGAAGTCCCTGATGAACCTGGCCAATGATGCCTGCCAGCTGCTGCACGAGCACAGGTACCATGGGCTGGGGCTGCAGGTCCTGCTGCTCCCAGGAGGGAGCCCAGATGCCGGGTGGTCCTTGGCAGACTGTGGGTGGATGTGAGGGACTGGAGCAAAGCTGTGGTGTGACAGCAGTATGTCATCAGGTACAAGGATGACCCCTGGCTCTGGGATCTTGAGTGGGACACGCAGGAGTTTAAACAAAAGAAGAACCCAAAAAAGAAGAAGAAGAAGGATGAGAATGGGAACAGCCCAGCCTCCCCAGCATCAACGGGTGCAGAAGGCTCAGTACAGGAGTGGCAGGAAGGTGAGCACAGGTGATCCCTGGGGACAAGGGATGTTCGAGGGGTGCCTTCCCAGGGGTGCCCAGAAAAAGGGACGAGGTTTGTTGGTGCTGCAGGGTGAAGCATTGCTGACCTGTGTCCCCATGC
This sequence comes from Pseudotriccus pelzelni, assembly GCA_035584735.1. Taxonomy (NCBI): domain Eukaryota; kingdom Metazoa; phylum Chordata; class Aves; order Passeriformes; family Tyrannidae; genus Pseudotriccus; species Pseudotriccus pelzelni. The sequence goes on along the minus strand of JAWMRA010000016.1, from coordinate 8,218,660 downwards.
TGGGGCATGTGGTGGGGCACTAGTTTGAGGTCCCTGTTCCCCAGAGGAGTGTCACAGAGGGCTTTTTGGCAGCCAGTCCTCCTTGTCCCACCAGACCCTGGTCCCCCCAGCGAGGATGAAGAGCTGAAAGTCCCTGCGAGCCAGCTCAGTCTGGAACGCCTGAAGGAAACAGTTGCACTGCAACCCAAGAGACTCCAGCACCTGCCAGGCCACCCGGGGTGAGTTGGGGACCCTGGGTGTCCCCAGGGCTTGCCCTGTGCTCTCTGACCCATCCCTGCTGCTCCCCAGCTGGTACCGCAAGCTGTGCCCACGCCTGGAGGAGGCGGGGTGGGTGCCCGGACCCAGCCTCATCAGCCTGCAGATGAGGGTGACCCCGAAGCTGATGCGCCTGGCCTGGGATGGCTTCCCCCTCCATTACTCAGACAAGCATGGCTGGGGATACCTGGTGCCAGGGCGGCAGGACAATTTGCCAGCAACCCCCTCAGAGATGGATGACCCTGCCTGCCCATACAGGTGAGAGGGATGCAGTAGCCTACTGAGCTGGAGGATGCTCCGTGGGGGTATTTGGGAGCTCCCTAGGGCTCTGCCCAGGTGCTGCCCCAGAGCCTCAGGCCCCATGTGGGTGTGTGAGCTATGTCCTCTCCTCTACCAGGGTGATTGAGAACCTGTACAAGCAGTACTGTGTGGAGAAGGGCAAGGAGCAGCCTCCGGGACTGGAGACTGCCATGGAGGATGAGCTGCTGGTGATGGATGGCAGCACGATGTGGCAGAAGGTAAAGGAAGGGATGGAGGGTCCCTCGGGAGAAAGGTGTGGGGCTATGCTTCTTCCTCTGTGCATGTGAAAACCAGCCCTGTGTGCAGCTCCAGGGGCTGCAAGTAAGAAATACCCTATAAGTGTTGCTGGAGAATTGGTGTTTGACCTGGCTTCCCCCACGGTCCCTCTCTGCCTCAGGTGGAGGAGCTGAGCCGTGTGGAAGTGGATGCAGAGGAGAAAATGGGCAGGGTGGACCAGAGCCTAGTGCAGGTAAGGGGGGTTACCTGTGGGATGAGGTGGTGGATCAGTCCCTCTTTCCTTGATTTCCCCCTCCAGCCATGCCTGAAGGTGTTCCCAGCATCACCTCACATTGCTGGTCACAGGAGGAGATGGATGAATTTTGCGACAGGGCGGAGATGAGCCAGCCCTCGTACCACCATGGCAATGGTCCCTACAATGATGTCAACATCCCTGGGTGCTGGTTCTTCAAGCTGCCTCACAAGGCAAGTTGGGGCTTCTGAGGTTCTTCCTGTCACCCCAGTGCTGCAGCACTCCTGGGGCCTACGTGATCTCATCCCATGGGATTGGGTGGTAGAAACGTGTCTGCACCTGGGACAGGAGGATGCACAGAGCTTTATTGCTGTGGAGTGGTGATGGGCTGAGCCCTGACCCCTCTTTTCCTGTGAAAGGACGGGAATGAAAACAATGTGGGAAGCCCCTTTGCCAAGGATTTCCTGCCCCAGATGGAGGACGGCACCCTGCGGGCTGCTGTGGGCCGCACCCATGGGACCAGAGCCCTTGAGATTAACAAAATGATCTCGTTTTGGAGGAATGCTCACAAGCGGATCAGGTGAGCAGCTGCTTTCACCGTGACATCCCTGTGTGTGGAGGCTGCTTTGTGACCAGAGGAGTTGGTGTGGGTGCATGGGGGACTCAGCATCTCACCTGCCTTGTGTCTCTGCAGTTCCCAGATAGTGGTGTGGCTGAAGAAGGGAGAGCTGCCTCGTGTGGTGACCAGGTATGGGGAGGAACACCCCAAATCTGGACCGTTGTTCCCTCTACTCTACACTGGGAGGTTTTTCACAGGATGGTGCTAACCCTCACCTCTCTCCCAGGCATCCTGACTATAACGAGGAGGACAATTATGGAGCCATCCTGCCGCAGGTGGTGACCGCAGGCACCATCACCCGCCGGGCAGTGGAGCCCACCTGGCTGACAGCCAGCAATGCCCGGGTATGGCCCTGCTTGGATCCCACACAGAGGAGGGGCACCCCCTGTGTGTTTTGGACGGGTGGGAACGGGAGGAGGAGAGGGCTGTGCTGAGCTGCTCATCGTGTTCTGCAGGCCGACCGGGTGGGCAGCGAGCTGAAAGCCATGGTCCAGGTGCCACCCGGCTACTCCCTGGTGGGCGCAGACGTGGACTCCCAGGAGCTCTGGATCGCCGCTGTCCTCGGCGAGGCGCACTTCGCCGGCATGCACGGTGAGCTGGGGCTGCACCGTAGGGGAGTGGGTCTGCTGGGTAGTGGGGTGACCTCCCAGCTCTGATCCCGTTGGATGTCCAACCTCTGCTCCCCTCCCACAGGCTGCACAGCCTTCGGCTGGATGACCCTGCAGGGGAAGAAGAGCAACGCGACGGACCTGCACAGCAAGACGGCCGCCACAGTGGGGATCAGCCGGGAGCACGCCAAGGTCTTCAACTACGGGCGCATCTACGGGGCCGGGCAGCCCTTCGCCGAGCGGCTGCTGATGCAGTTCAACCACCGGCTGACGCAGCAGCAGGCGCGCGAGAAGGCCCAGCAGATGTACGCGGTCACCAAGGGCATCCGCAGGTGGGTGCTGCCCGGGCTGAGCAGGGGCAGGGATGGTGGCAGTGTCCCGTGGCAGCTGGGTTACTCGCTCTTCCCTCCAGGTTTCATCTGTCCGAGGAGGGGGAGTGGCTGGTAAGGCAGCTGGACCTGGCTGTGGACAGGGCGGAGGATGGATCGGTGTCAGCCCAGGATGTCCAGCGGCTCCAGAGAGAAGCCATGAAAAGGTGAGGTGGTCTGAGCCTGTGTGGCTCTGTGGCATCCATCAGGATGTGAGGCAGAGGGAGCTGCAGCCTGACAGGCAGGGGATAGAGAAGGGAGATGGAGCTGGCTAGTCGTGGTCCTCCCTGCTCCTCCAGGGCCAGGTAGGTTTGATCTGCGGGGTTCTCAGTTTCATCCACTCTCCCAGTGAACAATTAGCGGGGTTTCATCCAGCTGCCCCAAGCCAGGAAGGGAGTGTTTGAGGTTCTCAAAAAGGGACCTGCAGCCTCCTCCCACACTTCCAGCAAACCTCCCCTCTGCCCCACAGGTCCCGGAAGAGGGGGAAGTGGAATGTGGTGGGTCACCGAGTGTGGGCTGGAGGCACTGAGTCCGAGATGTTCAACAAGCTGGAGAGCATCGCCTTATCCCCCACCCCGCAGACCCCGGTGCTGGGCTGTCACATCAGCAGGGCTCTGGAGCCCGCCATGGTCAAGGGTGAGGTAAGGATGCAGCTCTGGGCATTTGGCTTTCCTCATCTTCTCCAAAATGGCAATTCCATGCTCAGTCCTTCTTAGGTGTTGGAAACCCAGTGGGCTCTTGTAGCCATTCAGGAAACCCATTGGCCCTTTATCTCTGTGGGATTGAGAAAACCCAACAACCTTGAATTTAACAGATTTCTCACAGGAGCTGTCCTGTAGGGGGACCATGCCCTGGACCCAGTGCTTTCTTACTATCCCTCTGTGTTCCGTTTCACCAGTTTCTGACCAGCAGAGTGAACTGGGTGGTGCAGAGCTCAGCTGTTGACTACCTGCACCTCATGTTGGTTGCCATGAAGTGGCTCTTCGAGGAGTTCGACATCAAGGGGCGCTTCTGCATCAGCATCCACGACGAGGTGCGTTACCTGGTCCAGCAGCAAGACCGGTACAGGGCAGCCCTGGCCCTGCAGATCACCAACCTCCTCACAAGGTGAGACCTGACAGCTCTGGTGTCTCCTGGGGAGGAACAGCAGTGCCTCTGGGGTGGGACAGGCGAGTTAAAGGGGCTGGGGTTGGCTTTGCCTACAGCAAACTGGTGCAGAGCAGTTTTCTTCTGCTCAGGGCAAGTTAGTAGCACTGGAGGCTGCAGCTCCGTTATGCGTGACTTAAGGTAGCTGTAAAAGGACCTCGGCTTTGATATCCAGTGATAATATGCTGGCAAGAGGGGTTATCCTCAGCTTTTGCCTCCTGCAGAGATGGGGCCAGTCACTGTGCTCTGTTGGGATGGGAACACATCGCCTCCTGCTCCCATCAGGTCCGCAGCCATCCTGTGGCAGCAGCCCTCGGGCTTGGCCGAGCAACTGGGAGCCTGAAACTGTCCCATCCCTCATTCCCTGCTGCCTTCAGGGGAGAGCAAGGGGCAGGGCTTGTCTCTGCAGTCCGACTGCTTCCCTGCCCCATGCTAAGCTCAGCCTAGAAAGCTCCTGACCTCAAAGGGTTCCTGTTGTTCCGGCTTGGGGCACAGCCAACTTTGCCAAATCCCCTTCCCGGCACTGTGGGGTACTTGGTGACACAGGAGCCGTCCAAGGCTGAGCTGTTTTCTCCTGTGTGGAGGCGGGGACACCACAAACAGCCTTTCTGTGCCAGTGCAGCAGGCGCAGCGGGGACAGGCACCCTGACGTTCCTGCCTTTGTGCCAGCTCCTGCAAGCACAGGGCTTCCTGCTGGGAAAATCCAGCATCTGCTCTGCCTGCCTGGGAGGATTAGCCAGCAGTGAAGGGCTGGCTTCTTCCTTTCTCCCAAGGAGGCTCCGCTGCTTCTGAGGAGGCACTGTTACTCTGTTCCTCCCACATCCACTTCAGCAATGCTTGACCCTCCTGCTACCCAGGACTTAAAAAGCACCTTGTCCCTCACCTGCTGAGTGATGTGGGTGTAGAGTGACCCGTGAGGGGTGGCTGGCCAGTGTTTGGTGAAGCTGTGGCTGATTGGAACTGGGTGTGACAAGGCCAAGGGTGATGTCCAGCAGTGTCCCACCTGCTGTCTTGTTCTCCCAGGTGCATGTTTGCCTACAAACTGGGCCTCCAGGATCTGCCACAGTCAGTGGCTTTCTTCAGTGCGGTGGATATTGACCAGTGCCTAAGGAAAGAGGTGACCATGAACTGTGTGACGCCGTCAAATCCAATGGGGATGGAGAAGTACGGCATCCCTCAAGGTAAGCATGGCCATGCAATCTATGCCCTGTAATTCCCTCTGCATAGACCTCCCCAGCTTAGGCAGAGCACTTGGCCTAAGTAGTCATTCCCTGAGGGCTCCTCTGTTCGGCAGAGGCACCTCATGAGCCCCTTGTTTCCTGACCCATCATCTGACCTGCAGGGCAGCCACCACGCTGGAGCCTGCCCCTCTTTCCTTCCTCAGTCCCCAAACAGTTTGTGCTGCTCCTTCCAAATATTTCTGACAGTGATAAGCCAGGCCTGGCTCTGTTCTCCGATGCTCACATTTGCTTTGTGCCCCTTGGAGGAGCCCTCCTGTGCACTTTTAACACAACCCAAGGTTTAATTTCTCCTTCTCTGAAAGGAGGTGCCTCAACAACCTTGTCTGTTTTGCCCTGCAGACCCAAACTTTTCCAGCCTTCATCCCTTTCTCTTCTTCCTCGCTCTCCCGTAGCCCAACACAGCTCTGTTCAGAGAACTGCTTTGGCATTGCTGGGTGCTTCCTCAGCAGTCCTAAGGCCTAGAGTAATCCCTACCTGCACTCAATGTAACCTTCTTAACTGCTCAAGCAAACATGTAACTCTTGGCTGGGAAAGCATCTCCTCCTTGCTGTGCAGCAGCTCTGTCTCAGATAAAGGACAAACCTGCCCTCAGATTTGTTCTCTCAGTCATTGCACACATCAGCCACTCCACCCTTGGTAACCTTTACTATGAGTCTTATAGGCAAAGGGTGCTTTTAGAAACAGGATTTGTGCTCTGTGGGCAAAAAGAGCACTTGTGTTCTCACCACGAACAAGACAAATTAAACAAGTGCATTTTAATCAGGGTCAGCAAAAACATAACAGCAAAAATGTAATGGCAAAACCAGCCTGGGCAGAGAAAGCTGTGGCCTCACTGCTCAGGAGATGCACACAGCAGCTTCAACTCCAAGGTGGAACAGCTCGTGTTCCCAGCTTCCTACTGGTGCTGGTTCTTGTGTTCTCACCGCCACCCAAAACAGAAGCTTGAATAAATTTAAGGCTTTCTGTGCTACACGCTCTGAACTAAAGCAAACCACGACTATGGCTGTCTTATGCTGCAGAGTCTGAGCGTACTGCAGGGAACTGACTGTCCCCTTGTCTTTCAGGGGAAGCACTGGATATATATCAGATAATTGAAATAACCAAAGGTTCGCTGGAGAAGAAGTGACGACGCTAGAGTGCCAGAAGGACAGTGGTCCGGACTGCGTGCCAGAGCCTCGCTGTCCTTTCAGAAGGAGGTCTCTTGGCAGGGACTCATCCCAGTCACTCCGTTTCCCTTTTGCTGTAAGAAGGGATCTTCCCGGGGAAGATGATTTTGGTAGCAGCACATTTGAATAGCAGAGGTGCTTCCAAGGGCAGCAGCCAGCTGTAAAACCTGAGACAGGGGCCAGAGTCGCTGCTTGCACTCCCGTGGGCACAAAGGAAGAAGTCATAAGTATTTGACAAGAGAAACAATAAACTGTCACCTTCATACATGCAGCTTCCCAAGACCAAGGCAAATCCACCACGGAACAGGCATTGTGGGAGGAGGCAGCAGCAGCAGCAGCCCCGGTTTATTTTTTTCGTTGTCTCTTCTTTTTGGGTTCCTGGTTCTCATCTGTCTGCTCTGCTGTGCTTCTCTGGAGAGGGGAGGGAGAGAGTAGAGAGTGATTGTTTTTGTGTGGTTAGTCTAGGGAATGTTTATCTAAAGCAAGAAGCCAGATGTGCAGAACAGGATTTAGCTCTTTTTTTTTTTTTTTTCTCCCTAAGTAAATGACCTGAATATCGGACTTCTGTCATCCCCTGAGACTTTCCCTGTGGGCCAACCACCCTCTCCAATTCATGCTGGAACTTACATCACAGGCTGCCAGTGGCACAGGACAGGGACTGTGTCCTGGGTTTTGGCTTGTTGAAACACTCAGGAAAATATGGACAGATGCACCAATAAAAACCTGGACAATCAGCAAATAGCTTATTTTTCTTATCCAGCACACGTTATGCTGCCTTCACCAGCACTATTTAGTAGAGATGGGTCTGAGGAGAATAATGCCTTGCAGAGTTTGCCCTGCCAGGTCTTTATCTACAAAAGTTAACCTGGATGCAAACCCACTTTGCATCATGTTGCAAAGGCCTGATCCTGGCCAGGCAGTAGGTCCTCAGCGGTAACACTGATAGACCTCTCTGCTTGCTGAGGCAAAGAACAAGGCCTTAAGAGCAGTTTCACTTCCCTAAGTCCAGGAACACAGAGAGCTGGTACATGGAAACAAAGGCCAATCAAGGCAGAGGGCTGGGGTATTGAAGTTGACCACAGTAACTTTTCACTCCTTCCTATTAGCTGAGTATTAAAGTGAGAGCTAACCCAGGGAAGACAGGCTGTCCTAATTTCACACATGCCTGCACAACTCACAGATACAGCTGGCCTCTCTAAAGAGAGGGAAACCTATCAGTAAAAGCAGCTAAATGAACGCTGACCTGGTCGTTGTCTGGCTCGTTCTCAGCATCCTCAGTGTTGCGCTCCTGCAGGGCGCTGTCCAGCACGGACGCGTTGATGCGGAAGTCCCGGGAGGTGCTTAACTTCATGTACTGCATCAGGTTCACCTGCAGCAACCAAGGTGAAACCAGGGGGAGGAGACATTAAGCCATTAGCATCTTAGTTTAGTTCTCTACCCTGCCTAGTCTCTTGCGCAGCACTGGGACTGAGCCCATCACAGTAATAATGCAGGATTGAAGCAAAAGGCAGGTGAAAAAGCACCCACTCCCATGCGATCCAGCAGCCCATTTATGTGTTCCTAAAAGCCAAGTGCTTGCCAGTTACTCTCACTGTCATGTAGTACCCCATTGTGGTACATTTCATGAGGAGCCTGAGAGAGAGGAGTGAGGAAAGCTGGCCTGAGGTGTGCATGCTTGTTCTCCACCAGAAACCACACACGGTAGAGATCACAGGCTGGACTGACATTGACATGGGCCGGTATCAGTATGGCAGCAATTCAGCAGTGCTGGGCCAGGAGTGTGGGCAAGGGTTGAAAAGTCCTTACAGCTTTCTAATTTGAGCATTATTAAAGGTGGACCAGCTATAGCTCTCCACCATGCCCTTGATCCCACTGTTCCACCGAGTTCAGGTCACAGAAGAGCTCTGATTTACATTACCTTTGACTTCTTGGAGAGATGGATAAGGAACTTCTCATATTGCTCTATTGCAAAAATCAGGTTTGGGATTGGCTTAGTCTCCCGAAGCACTTTGGCCTGAAATGCAGAGAAGAGTGTGACGGGTCAGATTTGGAAGGGAACAGTGGTGCTGTAGGATGACATGAAGACCACAACATTCCCAGTTTAGACAAGTTCAGTAGCCTTGCTCCTTATCAGTCCTGCCCCAGCAAGCCTTGCCAGCTTTGATACTAGTTTTAAATTGACTCCCTGGGTGGTTCTGCAGTGAAACCCTCCCATGTGTTGCTCTGTACTCTGCCTGCAGCCCAGAGCCCTTGATATCCCTGACAGCCGTGGGAGCAGCAGTTCCTCTGCTCCAGCTCTCTCAAGGCATCACAAGCACAGGCTGTCCAGGCAAGGAGCACACTGACGTCTCACCACATTGTTGTCCTGTTTATTTACCACCACTGGTGTTTGTTCCCCATGGTGACAGAGTGGTAAAGGACATGCAGCATTTCAGCCCATTTCTGTACACTCAGGAAAGAGGTGGGAAGATCGTGCTTGTGGCTTTTAAACCCTCAACATCACAGGAATATCTGGGACAGCTGACAAGACAGGGGAAATGCTGTCTGGTAGCAAAAACAAAGGACATCAAGGACCAGGAACCTGCCAGCCCGCTTGCTTGCTCCCAACCAAATGATTCAGTCATTTTCAACTGCTTTACTTTAGTGGAATCTATTCCTTCATTTTTAAATGTACTGATAAAATTAAGAAACACTTAGAGAGAATGCAATAGTTGTTCAAATAAATTAGCCCATATCTGTAATTTCATAGCTTACCCCACATGTTAAAAATATCATAGAACACAAGGCTATCCAGATTGACCTTTCCTTCATGTCTGTGAGCTTTTAGGCTGCATTTAATGAAGGTGGCTTTTTCATTGTGGTTTTTTGGTTGTATTTTGTTTTTGCTTTTTCAGACTTCTCTGAAATTACAGTAGATTAAATTTGATTTTTACGTAAAGGCCCAAACGAGAGTTTGTCCCTGGTGATCTGTAAGAAACCATCAGGTAACACAAGCCTCGAGGTATGATTCCAAGTTCAACTACAGCCCATGTTCTGACAGTGTGAGTTCAGTCTTACCATGACTGTGGAGACTGCAGCAGCTTCATCCTCTTTCTTCTTCTTTTTCTTCTCTTCCATAAAGCTTAAGCTCTCACTGTGGATGTTCTGAAGGAGGATGCCAAAAGATGTGTCATTACAGGGTTAGCAGGGAAGAAAGTCCAGCTGAGTAAGGCCAGAGAAGTCCTTGCTCTGGCCAACTAACAGCATGACCAGCTACATGACTAAGAAGGTAGCGATACAAGAATGGAATTCAGGGTAAAACACAAAAAAAAATAAGGAAAGAAAAACTAATTTCATAATTTATACATTCCGAAATACGCATGTATGAGAAGTCCTCAGCAGTGACAGCTCTGCACACGACACCTTCCCCAGTATGTTGTTCAATTCCTGTGGTCCTCACACAAGTACCCAGCTCCTCTCCAGGCAGATAAATCCCAGCTTCAGCACTGCAGTCTTTGGCACCCACATTACTTCACACTGTGATGACTGCAGTGTTGTTGACCTTTATTTGCCATTGTGGTTAACAGCAGTATTAATCTCATCCAAAAAAACCCACATGAACACAGGGGAAAAAAAACCAACTAAAAACCAGCTCCTTCCCTGCTCAAGCAGAAATCAGCATGCCCAGTCCCAGTGGTGCTGAAATGTCTTATACTATTATTTGACATAGAAAAGCTTGAACTATAAGAAACTCAACTCATGTCAGGAAGATTAATAATCCCCAAAGGTGCCCCCGTACTGCAGCTGATACACCACTCAGCATGAAATAGACTGACTGTGATTTTGCCAGTTAATTTAGGCCTTACCTGTACGTAAGTAATGAATGAGTAACACTGTGGGGTCAAATGGGAACCTGAGAGCTTCACCTGCAAAGGAGCAGAGAGGCTGGTGTTACTCCTAACTCGAGGCAAGAAGCCATTTCCTCCATCAATTTTCTCACACTCACCAGCTTTTCCAGCCTTCCTGGAATCGTATTCGAGGTGCTGCGGCAAGCTTGGATATACTGCAAGAAAAACATGAGTTTCTTCTAGGTATGCTGTTCTCATCCTGTTTCCAGGCAGAGCTCAAAGCAGCTTGTCCAACAGCGCAGTGGGGAGCCGAGGATTTGCAACAACTATCCCCCACAGTGGCTTGCTATATCACATCTGCATTCCAGAGCTGTGAGAGAAGAGCTCTGGGGCCTTCACCACCTTGTCTCAAAGGAGCTCCACTGGCCTGTTTTCATGGCCCAGTTCCCCCAGGTCCTGCCTCAGGCCTTCAGTGGGAATGAGTGGCAAGGGCAGGATCGACGAATACCATGAGAACACTGTTAGTGCTGTTCACTCTGGCACAGAGCTGCACAGAGGAACCCACACTGGGAAAAGCCACTCCAAGCCATAGGATGCCAAGTTCAGCTGGAGAGAAGCTTTCCCTTATCTCCACTAGTACAACTATCACTGCTCAGAAAGGTCATGAAATTGAGGGCATGAAAGCCAACAGAATAAGGGCTCAACTCCTGCAAGAGATCAATAGCCCAGCTCTGAGTGTAGCTGCTGAGGTCACTGTGAGCTTGCTGCAGCAGATGGGGAGAAAGTTTTTAGCTCATAGCCAGCCCACTGTCAGAGGAGCACACTCACATGCTTGATGAGGGAGGTGAGAATTGTGTATGTCTTGCTGAGGCTTCTCAGCAGTGTGTCCACACAGCTCCCTGCTGGGAGTGCAGTCTGCACCAGCTCATGATAGACTGTCAGCAGAGTTCCCAGCTGCAGAATTACACCTTTCTCTAGAGCCTGGGTTTGGTTTGATGGCTGAGAAGGGTCTTCTAAAAGAAAGAGATGAATACTTGGTGAATGTGTGTATAATGAATGCACAAAGCACCCATGTGGCACAGGGAAAACACTCACTGGAGGGATTTTGTGACAACCCTCTTATCCTACACTGTTCATGGAGAACCAGCTTAAGAGCAAGTTTAACCTGCCCTCAGATGATGGTGTCTTAAAATCCCAAGAGATTTTAATCCCTTTTTGCTCTCTGTCTTCATCTGGTTTTGACAAACGTGTAAGATTAGGGATTGGACTTTTGTTACCTGATGTGTCTGACCCCAGACTGGTGAGTTTCTTGATAAGCCAATCCACCTCTTCAAGGACCTTATCCACCTGACCCAGAACCAGCAGCTAAGACAGAAACACCAATAACAAAACAGGTTTTTGGAGGAGTTTGGCACAACGGGAACCTGCAAGCTGTTTGTAGCACGGTATTCCTGGACTCTACAGGTTGTTCCACACACACGGTTTTGACTCACACAGACAGTGGGGGCTGCAGTCTTGGCATTCACTGTGGCAAAATGGCACCGACTCTCCACTTCTATGTCCTGGCCAGAGGAGAGAAAACAAGTTCTGGTGAACAAAACTATGCTGCTGTCACACAGTTTACACCAGAGGTGCACTCAATTCTGCCCTGACAGCACTATGTGATGAAGGGCTAGGCTGCTTCTACATCACACCTGATCTATGTCTCCCAGGCAAGCATGGATGTCTTGTGCGAGTTCCCGCAGGAGACCGACTGGGCTCTTGTAGAGAACATGGACACTGAAGAGCAGAGACAGCAAACCCTTGCAGCAAGAGATATCCTCTGTGGGGAAGAGAAAACAACATATTACCAAGGCGCAGAGCTCCCCCAGCTACTTCGCAACACCAGAGAGCCAGCAAGGGGAAGTCTCAGATTCAGTGCGGATTTAACCGAAATGATCCACAGTAGGCAAAAATCCTATCAAAATACTGCAGTTACAGCAGCAGAGTTAAAAACATCAGGCATGAGATGTAATAGTGCAAGGGGAAGTATGGCTCACTGGAGCCCTCAGCTCGTAGAACACTTGTGACCAAAAGCACTGAGGAAGTGCAACACAAACCCTAGCAAGAGTACTACCTTCCCAGAGTATAAATCCTGATTTGAGCCTAAATAACAAGGGAGAAAATTCGAGTGGCTTCCTTTTCTTCAGCAACACTAATAGTTTTACTTCCTTCTCTAATACTCTGCTAATAACCACAATGTCATGGCAATCGGCCACAGCATGGGACCTGAATGTATCTTAAAGAGGTAAAACCAGGACAGACAACAGCAGAGCATCTAAGGGTCTAATATCCGGCCTGACACATCACATCTAAACATGCTCCGCAAAGCTTACTTACCAAGAGCATTTTCTTTGCAAACTTTGACTGTCCAAGTCAGGAATTGAAGGAACTACAGAAGAATAGAAAAGATATCATGACTTTGAAACAGAACTCAAAGCACAGTACTGCTACTACTACTACTACTAAAAATTCAAGACAATGAATCACAGCAAAGGAAGATGAGTGAAGTCCCCTTCTGGCAGAAGACACCCAGCTGTGCTCTATGAAGTTTCACAGTGGACAACTACCAACAAGCGAAAAACTGAGATCCAGGACAGTGGAATGGCGATACATTCCCTTGGACAACGTAACAGCTCCATTTAATTTAAGGTAAATGATGACTCCAGACTTCTGGCACACTTAGTGCTGTTCCTAGCTTGTAAAATTTGGGCACTTTAGAAAATGACTCCTTGCATGGAAGGAATTAGGCACTCAGCCACTTTGGACTGGGCACAAGTCTGCTGGCCTTTTTTGCCTCTATTCCCATGTGGAGACAATACTACAACTGGGCTCTGTTAGGAGTCCCTGCTCAGGCAAGCAAATCACTCAGGTACCCAAAGCCACAATCAGAAGATGTAGCAGTGGGATGAGAAGACAACTTGCTCTTGACTGTCGTTGCAGGAGTGTGACAGGAGAACCCTTGAGAACGTAACAAAACTCTTCTTTTGACACATGTGCCTGTAGATCCCAATCCAACCTGATAATCTCCTTCCCACACCTACAGCTACAACACCCATCCCTGCCACCACATGAAGGTTGTGAAGTACCTGCTGCGAGGCTGGATCCAGGAGTTTGGACAATGTGGAGAGAACTGTGATGAGTGACTGCGTTTCCTTGGCATTGAAGTCATCTTCAGCACTGCTGAGCTGGTTCACCAGGGACCTCTGGTCACGGGAAGGAAAACAGTCCCTGAGTGTGCATACGTGTTGCAGAAGCAAATAACCAGAAGCTGCAGCAGATAAAGGGATCAGCAGCAAGGAGAATGACAAAGAATATAAAAAGAGGACTCTTCTAAAGTGTGAGTGCTGCTTTTTGTTAGGAGCGCTTACACAGAGGCTGCATATGACTCAGTGTGACTTCTACAATACTCAGAGAAGTTTATGCTGCACTGAAGAACCTATAGTTCTGTAAATACACAAGCACTTCCATCCAGCTCTGCACAGCACCCTGAAGAAGCTTTTCTTAGGGATCAGAAACTTTTTTGTACTGGTAATGAATCAGTGCTACAGTCGCTATCACATACTCAACCCCGTGGTCAAGCAAAAGAGAGTTAGCAGTGCTTTCTGCCAGGATTCCAAGTGCTTTGGAACACTTGCAGCACACAGTGGTACTTACCTGAAACTGTCGGATCTGGAAGGCAGCTTTCTCTGTGACATTAATATCCGTTTCTTCTGCGTCACCATCAGTAATATCTGGCAGAGACAGAGAGGTGCAGAAAAAAAGCTAAATGCCAAGAGCAGAATACAGGATTTATTTCCAAAAGTGGGAAAGACTGCAACTGCTCACAGCTAGAGGAGGAATACAGACTGCAGAACTGTGGTTGAGCAGGGAAATGTGTTAAAGGCAAACTTCAAATAGAGGAATGCTATATCAGACCCCAACTGTCCCCTGCTGATAGACTTAGAGCTCTATAAAAGCAGGTAGAGATATCTCTGGAATTTGTGTCTGGTGTGAAAATCAGTGCTATGAAGCCCACCTTGTTACTGACAGACAGGGACCAGACCACTCTCTCCCTTGTTATGGATAAAGGGTGCTAGGTCCCTGCCTGCCCACACATGGGCTGGAACATGGAGGTCAGAAACCAGAGCAGAACTGTACCACGTGCCTACCCAGGGCTTGCAGAAACTGGGGGATCCTGGCAGTGTACAGGATCTGCACCGTGTTGAAGATCCGCAGCAAACCTTCCAAGCACAGGAGTGAAATGCTTTTGCCCTTCTTCTTCCCTGATTCTTCAACAACAGTGGGAATTGAAGTGTACCTCCAAAGCAGAACCCTGTGGGATGAGAGATGAGATTTAGTCCAGTAAAGCTGGATGCACAGGGGAAGAACTAGATTCTACTCTTAGGATTGTATTTTTAATATAACTAAATCGGAAGGTCTTTTTTCTATAGGAAAGTGGTGGGAGAAGAGATCTGGTTTTAAGATTTTATTTCAATGTCAGCAAAACAGCTCCTGCATTCTTCCTGCACAGTTAAATAATTTAATTCTTTCCAGGTGCCAAGGGACCTTCCAATCCCATTTCAAGTCCATCTTTATACACTCATTTCTTCCACCCAGCCCTTTTTCTTTCTCAGACTACCCAAACCCTGACCACTGGTATCAAATCTGCCAGTGACAAAAAGAGCTTTTCTTTTGGCAGTTTGGATCTGTGAAATGTCAGAATTCACTACAGGGCTCTCTATAAATAAAATCAGAAATGTAAAGGCAGGCAAAGTAAAAAGCTGTGAGGAAAACAAAATTGTTTGGCCCAAAGGAGACTTTTCTAGTTGTAGGCAAACATCTTTTTCCTGCTCCCCTAAGACCACTTCTTCCCTTTTTTGTTCCCTCTCCTTTCTTCTCATTAGTTCTGTCGCCTGCACAGATGATCTTATTCTACTTCAATGTCCAATCACGCAAAACATGTAGCTCACATGTAGTCCTAATGACTGCAACAAAAATAGCCTCTATTATTTGGGGCGAGACACAAAACCAGCATTATGCATGGCAGGGGTAATTTGCATTTTGTGCTCTCTGCTGACTGGGCTCTGAAAAGACCCCATGCAGATATGACCTAGATTCCAAAAGACATTTACATGGTTCACATTCTTGGATTTCCAAAGGATTAGATGTATGAATGTCTTCAAGCATCTTGCAGAAGTCCTAAAAAAAAAATGTTTTCTAAAGCTTGTGTCCCTTATACATCTGTTTTGTACTGTAGCTCGAAGTGATTTTAAACTTCACTGCATTCCAGAGGCCTCAAGAATCCAGCTTGTCACCATCCTACCTTCTCTGTGACAATGAGTGATGAAGCAAAAGTCAGAGAGGGGCTGAAAATGGGAGTTTGATGGTGTTTGGTTCTTCCAGGCCAAGTACCATAACTAGAGCTGCATCACTCACTCTGGCACAGAAACCATACTGCCTCCACTTGATTTCTCAGGAGCAAAGAAAGGCAATGACCTCAACCCAGGAACAATTACTGTTTGAAACAGTTATGGACTGCATTCTTCTTTCAAAACCCTGAGAATCAGAAATCCCCAAAATGCATTGCTGATGTCTTCACCTGCCACAGTGACTCACTGTGTGATTTTGCAGAGGTTCTGAAACATCTTCTCCGGATTTTGTCCGTCTGGTCCATCAGTTTGTCCCGTCTCCTCCAGCTGCTGCACCTTCTGCAGAGCCACACTGACAGCATAGCGCAGGAACTCTGTGCTGGAGCGCAGGACTGCCAGGCTCTCCTCATGGCTTTGGGCATTGTCCCTGAGGAACCAAGAGCACTGTCAGAGAATTGAGGACGCACAATAAAAGCTCAGGGGTAGCCTACGAGATTCAAAATCCAAACGTGCGTTTACAAATAAAATCACTGGCTGAACTCAGGGTGGAAAAGGTGCTCTGGGAGCTTCTGGTGAACACTTGGAGGGCACAGTTCCACCAGCCTTTACAAATACACTAACAGACATGGTTTGAATTGATGTCTGGCTCTGCTCCACAGAAGGCTGGGCACCTCCTCACCTGAACAGAGCTGTGAGCAGAGTAGATACAAAACCCATGGACAGGAAGCTCCGTGCAGTTTTGTTGCCCAAGGCAGATTTGTTCTTTCCAGCTTTCTCCTTCAGGATTTCAGAGAGTTTGTTGTAACATGTAAACAGGCCTAGGACATCCTCAAACTTGGTCTTACTGCAATGAAGTAGTAGAAAGCATTAACAGAGAAAATGCAGTCTTGGAGTTTCCCATTTGAAGCTTCAGTTGCCAAATTACACAATGACACTCCCTAAATGATGAAACAATGACATATCTCCACACCTCCCTAACAGTGTATACTTCATCCATTCCTCCTCAACCTGCTCTTCTACAGAATGTCAGATCCCATCTCCCACATGACATTCAAAAGGAAAACACTCCCCAAGGCTCTGTGAGTGGCTGTCCACAAGGCACTCACACTCAGAAAACATCACTGATTCTGTGTTTGCACTACCATCCTGTGCCTGCAATGAGGCTGTACTCCAAAGAGATGGGCAAACAGTAGCACAGCTAGTGCTGGAGGGTAAGATTTGATGTTTTACCTGAAATTCCCAATGTTGAAATTGTACTCAATCAGAACCTCACAAATTCCCATCACCTGAATGGCATAGATGTTGTTTTTCACACCAACACCAGAAGACAGAGAAAAATCTGCCGATTTATCCTAAGAGGCAAAGGAAACAAGTGAAAAATCTTTTCAAAACCTGACAAGAGCTCAGCATCTTCTTCCACTGAGTCAAACTGAAAATTTGATTTACCAGTTCAAAGTCTTCCAACTCGCTCTTGATCATTCGTCGTGTGACAGATTCGAGCATCTCTTCAAAGTTTTGCTCAAATCCCACATCCTCCTCCTCCTCCTCATCGTCATCCTCAGATCGTTGGCACAGATTCACAGTGCTCTTATACCAAGCAAGACAGTGCTGGATACAGCAGAGCAGATGAGCCTGAAGGAAACAGTCACAGTCACACTCAGCCTGCAAGCTGGAGGTCCCTGGTAGAGGTGGACATGGGCCAGACTGTTATAGTTGGATGCAAAGAGCTGTAGCTGCCTTCAGAGCTGCCTTGAGTCTCAAGAACGTGCCTCATTCCTAGATTGAGGGGGCCAGTAATCCTACACAGAGCTACCCAGTTCTAGCTTCAGTGTTCTTGCCTAGGTGGGATGTATCCAGAGCTCCCACTGCTCCCTCCACCCAGCTACCTCAGCTGCTGAAGGAGGTGCCAAAGGGACCCTCGCTCTAGCTGAAGTGTCTGCTCCATCCCTGCACGTGCTACTGCAGCACAGCACACAAGCTTCCTTAGGGGAGAACAGAGTGGTTAATTTGAATTTGTTCCCTTGGAAGTCCAACGAGTTGCTGGGGTCTCATCTCCATCAATTTCAAAGGAGCAAAACCAAAGGGCAGATTCTTCCCTCTGCTACACACACACTGCACAACCATTTTATGTGGAATTAAGTCGAAGGAGAGGAAAAAAACCCCGCAGGGTGAACTCAACAGTGGATAACAGAACTACACTATTCCTACAGCATTTTTCACACAGGTCCCCATAACCACTATGCTAGTGGAGCTCTAATAAATAGCCTGAGGCAGGGGTGAGATGCCCAGCTCTGTTGTCATTTAAAGAATCGCTCCAGGCTAGAAGAAGCTGCAGAAGCACAAGATATTCAGCTCATGTAGCAGGGCAACTAAAATGCTATGTAACAGATGAGCTTGCAGCAGTGGCCAGGCAATATAGCTCTTACCAGTGGTTCTTGCAGAAAGATTTGATCTCCTTGAGCCATAATACATCCTTCCAGTTTCAGTGGAGGCAGGAGGTCTGGCTGGGGCAAGTAATATTGCTTTATCTGTCACAGAAAACAAGAAATAAAAATAACTAGTTACTTGGTAACTGAGCCTCTTAGGATGTTTGAAAACAGAATACAATAGTCTTTGTACCCCACTTTAAAGAGCAAAAGCTGGCACTGCAATAATGGGACAGTACAAATACGCGAGCCACGTCATCTGCTCTACTGGTGATTAAAATCCCTTCTTGAGTTGCCCATGTACCTCTCAGCCAGGACACGTCACTGCCCTAAAATAATCTGACCACTTGCTAGTGTGTTGCCTCAACATGTAACGCCACTTGCACTCCACCTGCAGTGCTACCCATCCTTTTAACAGCGAGGATCAACAACTGCTGCTGCTGCCCCGAGTACCTGAGTGCCCTGTCCTGGCAGCTCCCTTCCTGGCCTAAGGGTGCAGGCAGTTGTGGAGGCTACACTTGGCATTAAAACAAACCCAGGAGACCATGCTTGCACCAATTCCTGGCTGTTTGGCACCACAGGAAGGAGATATGCTCCAAGTACTGATACAGAACTGAATAGGGAAAGTTATAGATGTATAACGGTGCCATAAAATTTTACACATTTACACCAACTTCCTGTTAAGTGCCCTCTGCTACCCAAAAGCTGTCTTAGCTCTGTTCATGTTCCTTTCCCAGACCCTGTACTGTCATGGGAAAGCTGGAATTAGTCAGCATGAACTCTATGGATGATTAAAGGGAAGAAAATTACTTGTCTCAAAGAAAGCACAGCCTGTCCAATGGATTGGGGAAATGTGATTGTCTTGTTGCCATGAGCAACACTGCTGGGAGATGAGTTAATCCTCCCAGATCCTACATGGACTTGGGTATTCTCCCCATGGGAGGACAGCAATAATAATTACTGTGTCAGCACACATCCTTAGGGAAGTATGGGAGGGTAACTGCTGTGCACTGCTAAGGAGCAGGGAGAGCACAAAGCACTTCTCCAGGCTCACACTTCCCACTGCACCTAAGAACTGAAGGGTTGGAAAGGGCTCCAAGAGGTCCTTCCTCTTCCATCCTGTGACAGGACATGAACCAATCTCCAGTTTACCTAGTCTGCTCTTTCAACGTAGCAGGGATTTGAACACCTCCTTAGGGAAGTGTCACAGCACTTAAGCATGTTTCCAGTGTATGGGAGAACTACTTTCCCCAATATTTAACCTGAAGTGTTTGCTGTGCTGGTTGCAGTGCAGAATTCTCAGAGTCCCTTGCAGCCCCACCACAGAGCAGTTCTTTACCTGGGACAAGAGTGTTTCCATTATGGAGCTGGCCAGCTGGGAGTTCCTGCGAAGGACATCATAAAAACCCTGTAGACAGGAAGGAAGGACAAGCTCGCTGAAACAACACAGAAAATGAACCACAGGCATAATAAGTTGGTGTCATAAGGCAGCAATGACACTTTGGCACTGTAAGGAACCATGAGGAAGTAACAATGTGCTCAGTGTACAACTCCATACCTGGCAAAGCAAAGGCACCACAGAAAGAAGGTATGAATCAGAAAGAGTATGAACTTCCTCACAGGGGCCCTCTCACAAGCTGTATCTCCCTAGCAGCAGTGGCATCAAGCCCAGAGTGACTTTCACTGCTATTTAACACTAGCAGTAGATCCAACTTCAAACTGTGAAATCCTGCTTCAAAGGCAAAACAAGCCAGTGGGGAAACTGTAGGAGGCAACAAATCCTGCAGACTGAGAAAACTCAGTAGATGGATAAAGCAAGCACTCAAGTTTTCTAGCAACAGTGACAAACACACCTAAAACTTGCAGCTCACCAAAGGTCAATCCAACCAAATCAAGAAGGAAACAAAATCTCTCTGACCTGAACTGTTTTTTTTTTTCCTCAAGGTAGTACCCCACAGTTATCTCATATATCACAGCTATACACACTCAAGAATGGTCCCTTATAGCAGGCCACGTGTCACAGGAGATCTAAGGGACATCCAAGCTTTTATAGAAACTTGGAAAGGAAGAGGAGAAAAGACAGTCTCTAAGGAAGTTTCTCCATATTCTACAGTCAGGGTTTTCCTTGGCACCCATAACTAACTCTCAACAGCTCCACATCTATCCAGTGCCTTTATACCACTCCTCCTCACTGGGCATCAAATATGCCTCCCTTTTCCCAGGCCGCACCATACAGGAAGACAGACTTTGACGCATTTTTGCTCTTAAGCAATGCACGAGCTGAGGAAGATACATCAACATGTCCTTGGGCTTTTAATAGTCTAAAATAAAAAGAAGCAGAAGGATTGAGGAAAAAAAACAGTCTTTGGTACATGTGTTCCAAGAAGAATATAACTGAGCTGATAAGCTGTTTTCCACAATAATGTGATCATTATTTATCTGTGGCTGCAGCAGAACCTGACTCCAGAAGAGATGTTTAAAAGGAGACTGAAAAAACCATGTTTACCTCATATAACATGAGTCGAACATCCGCTTGCTGGCTCAAACATCGCCTCAGGCTGCCCAGGATTTCAAGGCAGAAGGCCTCATTAGCTGCAGAATTATAGCAGGCATGAACATCTGCCTGGATCTGAGAGGGAATATTAGTCACATTATACTCAGAATATTCTCAGATATCACAACACAGAAGCAAGGTGATAACAGGTCTGGCCCCTGAAAAATCACTGAAATAGTCCTTAGTGTGCTTCCAGGCTCCTTATCATCAGCACAGAGCAGTGGGGATGCTCCCCAGAATACTTTGTGCTGTAAAGAATGACTCCGAGCAGCAACGTCCCTAGACCAGCTTCTCTTTGCACACTGCACTTCCCAAAGCTTTCCTTCCAGGACTAATCCTTACCAAAGTTACATTTCCATTCTGGGGAAACGCTCCCCTCTTGAGTTTTTTCAAACAGTGCATGTCAGACATGAGACTGTCTCATATGTCCACAGCAAGGACTGCAGAACAGCACTTACCTGAGTGGCACCAATGGCCTGGCTGCACTGGGAAGAGGACAAGCTGCCCAGAACCTTAAAATTCCTTAACAGAAGCAAAAATCCAGCAACCGCAGCTTTACGAGCATCAAGCTGCCTGGGAATTCGGGACAAAAGATAAACATAAGGAGACATGGAGGCAAGAAGCTCAGAAGTAGATACAAGATCAACTCAGCAACGAAAAAAGACCACAAATACGGAGTGACTGCGCCCAGCAGAACTGCACTCCCCAAAAGGGCAGGACAGTCCCAAACAGTCAAGATCTTGGCAGTTTGCTGGGAACTCCCTTGCTCTACACTCCCACAGTATTCAATTCCCTTTCTGTCCTTGCAACGCTCACACTGAGGGAGAGCCCCAGGCCAAGACCCAAGTATTTAGATGTCCCTTGAAAGCTGGAATGGGAGAGTCTTACAGACCTCAGAGGAGGAAAATGCCTAAGAAAAACCTGGTTTTGCTTTGCTCACAGAAATCCCAGGTCTTTCCCAAGGCCCAAGTCCCTTGCCTTGAATTATAATCCTAAATTTTGAATTCTGTATTCATAACCAGGCAGCCACTGCCCAACAAAATTCATGATCACAGCAGGATGGTTTGCTCAAAGCATTACTAAGACAACAAGGCTGCTTCTCTACCACCTTGTAGGGGATCAGAGGGAAGGGGGCAGCTCAGCATTCTGATCAGTGGTTCCTTCCAGACTCTCCCTAGCACCTGGATGTACTCAGCTGTGTAGACACATGTTGGAATTGGTTTTAATTTTGCCTGCTTATTTGGAGCTCCCAACAGCTTTTTGAATTTGCAAAGCCCATTCAGCTGGGGCTTGGTGCAGTAGAGCTGTGACTGTATTCCAGTCCTAGGATAAAGGGATAGGAGATGTCACTATCTAGTTATGGAAGAACACAGTCAGAAGACGCTTAGCCAAAACAAGAAAATATTTCTGCTCCAAAGCTATAAATGAGCTGTGGACATTTTTTCAAAGCAACCCTTTCCCAGCTTACCTGGAAAAAATAGCTTTTTGGAGAACAAGTATCAGGGAGTCCCTCACCGACATGCTGACTTTGAGCAGAGGCTGGAAAGGAAAATAACCTTTGGAGAGAAAAGCACTAAGGCATGCCAAGACCTTGGGGCATATGAGCTCATCTTCCTCAGGCCCATCTGGCCCTGCATTTCCAACACTGTCGTCAGTACAGTAGGAGACCCAAAATGTTTTAAAATAGAAAAGGAAACCCATAGAGCTGTAGCAGTGAGACACCTTAGCAGGTGAGTGAGGACACGGTGCAAGGTTTGGGAAAAGAAATATTATCCCCAGGGTGGACAAAGCAGGTAAAAGTTTAACACCAGGGCAATATCTCTGCCCAGTCAAAGAGAAATACTGACATGGAGCTTGGAAGGAGAAAAATCAACATGACAGCTACAGCTGTTCAGCTAAACACTGTATACTTAGTTTTCTACAGGGTGCAGCATCTGGGCATCTTCCAGATGAAAGGTCAGCACGGAGCAGTTTCGGTCTCGCGCCAGATCGCACCATATGCTTTTTGCTAGAGGGCACATGCAAATCCATGCTTGAAGAACAGCCCCATGCTACACCACAGCACAGGATGGAGGCTTATTTTATAAAGAGGGTTATCAGATCACGCATATAATTGTGGCCCAGAGCTGTCACTGAAACTAAACTAGCAAGGATATTCGTGAAGGAACGCAAAGCTTTACCTGCACTGCCCGGAGGAGCCCTTGCACTGTGTCGATGGGCAGAAAGGACAAGTTGTCAAAGGTCTCTGTGACTTTGGAGGATGAAGTCTGAAGCACAAGAGGAGCTGAGACAACCATATTGGACAGCAACTCTGAAAAATAAAAGGACAAAAGGAGCAGCTGATGCCAAGGGACCAGAAAACTCTGAGCAAAAGATGTCTGTAGAGCTAAGAATTACAGACTAATTGAAGACCTTCCATTACACGGAGAGGTTATGACAGGATGAGCTTTGAAAACCTGAGCTCTGCTGCAGGCAGCAAGTGTAAAACTCTCCCAGCCCGGCTGAAGGGCCTCACCCCACCAGAGGGCACTGAGGTCTAAGAGAAAAGGTTGCAGCACAGATATCTCAGCAGCCCCAGTGGCTCCCAAGCACTTGCCCAAGGACAAGGAGGAAGGCACGGCTAAGAACCTGGAATAGGTTACTGACTGATGGATAGAGGCTTTCTGTGCGTCAGCTGTTCCATGGCAACTGCCTGCAAACGTGTTTCTCACCTGTGATGAATGCAAGGTAATCTGATGCAGCTGATACCTCAGTAATAAGAGAAGGAGCAACAGATTTTCTTGGCTTCAGGTCACTTTAGCAAGAGCTTCAGAAACCCAACCACATCCTGGGCCGCATCAAAAGCAGCATGGCCAGCAGGGTGAGGGAGGTGATTCTGCCCCTTCACTCCACTCTGGGGAGACCCTCCTAGGAGTAGTGTCCAGCTCTGGGGTCCTCACCACAAGAAGGACATAGACGAGTGGGTCCAGAGCAGGGGCACAGAAGTGCTCAGAGGGCTGGAGCACCTCTGCTATGGAACAGGTTCAGAGAATTGGGGTTGTTCAGCCTAGAGAGGAGAAGGCTCTGTGGGGACCTTGTTGCAGCCTTTTGGTACTCAAATGAGGCTTGTAAGAAAGATGGGACCAGTAGCTGTTGTGATAGGACAAGGGGTAATGGTTTTAAACTAAAAGCAGGTAGATTCATCTAGATATAAGGAAGACTTTTTTTACAATGAGGGTGGTGAAACAGTGGCCCAGGTTGCCCAAAGAGGGGGTGGGTGCCCCATCCCTGGAAACATTCAAGGTCAGGTTGGACAAGGCTCTGAGCAGCCTGGTCTGTTTCAAGATGTCCTTCTCATTACAGGGAAAGTTGGACCAGATGGCCTTTAAAGGTCCTTTCCAACCCAAACCATTCTATGATTCTCTAATATGTTCTGAGGAGCTATGTTGTGACTGCCCACAGAGCAGGGTACATTCTTCTCCATTTCCTGCTACCTATGAAGTGAGTGACAGGAGATGCTGCTTTTGAGAGGACTCTGTTCAGGACCTGCTCAAGAATTTCACTTCTGATGGGCTCATGAACCTGAAATGAGAAAGAACAATAAATAAAAGTCAAGACTACATAAAGATATTCCCGTACCTCACGAGAGAGGTAAGCTGGGATGGTCACCAGAAGTCCCTTTCAGAAAAATCCACACAGATCAATTCAGATTTTATCCCAGGCCAATCAGAACCAGCACATCAGAGAGGCACAGTCAGAACATAATGAGGCAAATCGTCTGTGGGATGCAAATTTACCAGCTCAGTGAAGAAGAATGGGTTTCAATCCCACCTTGTCAAGATTTTATTTGTATCTCTGATTTTTCTCTGCTTTCTCCGTAGTTTCTTGGAAGCTGTACTAGGGATTACACAAGTACCATAGTAGCTGGAACAGAGTAGGATTAGGTCTTTATGAGGATGGCCTCTTTCAGCTGGAGAGGGCCAAGTAGGAGACTAAATCTAGTACTGTTTGCAAAACACTCATGATGGATACAGCAGGCAAGGTTTTGACACCATTTACCAAGAGAGAACAAGAAGAGAGTTCCCTCCCTGCTCAGAACCTCTCCAAAACATACACTACCTTAAATGTTTCCAGCAGGATACTTGCTCCCAGTTTGCAAGCCTGCTGGGCTGGCATTTTTGAAAAGCCATAACTAGTATCAGCAGCTTTTCCTCCAAACGGCTTTTTTGGTTCATATGATTCCATTAGGCTGAAGCCGAGATCCACCAGGCCCTGAGTAACGTGGTCCCAGCCAAATGCACTGAAGAAAACATAAAATGGACCAGGAAAGAAACAATTTAGTCACAGGAAAGTTTAGATGAGAGCAATCTGAGGTAAAAATCTTCTGCAGTCAGTCCAGGTTGCAAAGCAGCAGTGAGACACGTGATGACAGCAGGGAGGATGACATCCCTCACAACCCCGTGACTGTCTTTAGGCTGAGGGACAGGTGCTCAGCACAACACCTCCTGCAGTCCTGATTCTCCATCAGACTTCCTTTCCAGTCCAAAGGCTTCCTTGCTATGGGGAATGATGTGCACTCAGGTCTGATCTGAACATAACAGTAGGCCACAGGGTGCACAAGTATCCTACTGATCACAAGATCTTCAAGTTGGAGAATAAGACAGAAGAGGAATGCCTCCCATTAAACTAAAGGACAACTGGTGACAGACCAGAGCTATCCCACAGCACGTTTAAAGGACTAATAATGTGGAGAATGAAAACAGAGAACATATCCCTCATGCCTTGATTGGAACACAAACTACAGCCAGCAGCATGACTCACACTGTGTTTCAGTAAGAAAAACAGATCAGGTCCTGATTAGTTTAGTCCTTTGTACCACCAGATTCTGAGATTTGAGGTAAAAGGAGCAGATTTGTACAGCTATGTTTTGTTGCCTTTTTTTTTTTTAATTCACCAACATAAAATGGGGATAAAAACTTTGGATTTTGACACTGATCCCTGCCAGCACATGGTATTTAGTATTTAGCATCCCAGAGTATATTAGTAAGGCTGAAACTCTCCCCCCCTCACAAAGCCCATTGAAGGTTCTACAGCACGTGGCAACAACTCACCTATTTTTCACCACTTCCAGAATTACAGCGCTTACATCATACTGTTGAGGAAACAAATCCTGCAGAAACTTGGAGGCCTGAAGGAACTGCAGGTCCTTGCAGCTTCTTGTGATTGATGTTTTCAAGAAATCAAATATCTGGAACATAAAATCATTAGGTGTGAGGAAATGATCTTTGAAATGGGACCTGTACAGTCTTGGGTATGTTCCAGTAAGAGCACCGGCCAGGGCACAAGTTCCAGCACTGCCTGCCAAAAATCTCAACTCACTTCTTTTTCAGGACAAATACACTAGCCTCATTAAGTGCTTCAAGGAGGGTAACCTGCTGCCAGATGCTTTTCATGTGGCCAACACAGAGCCAAAGCATTAGAAAAAGAAGACTGCTTTTCTTCTCGTCCTACAATACCAACCCTCAGGAGTCAGTGCTCTGGAAAATTGTGATATTGCTCTGGGGTCTTTTCTAGTGTTCAGTAAAGTACAGCATACCAATGATCTAACTGCCTCCCCATGAGCATCCTGAAACCATTTTAAGCCTAATTCTGATGGGACTACTACCTAACCAGGCTTCCTTTCCTTTACAAGGAGTGCAGAGTGTATCCTCATGGAAGTTCTCTGCAAGCTTATGACCCACATACCTGCTCTTGCAGTCTGTGTTTTACAGCAACCGACAGCAGAAGAGCCACGCTGAAGGGACACAGGGCTCTACCAGGGTCCTTCTGCTGCTCAGTCTAGAAAACAGCAAGGAACAGTCAGAAAGCATGTTATCTTCAACTGAAGTGTCCTGCAAGTTCAGGAAGCCACCAGGTACATTTCTCTTCAAACGTATCACAACACTTGTTAAAGAGAACGTGATATATTTAATAAAAACTATTAAAATCCCTTCTCTAGGTAACCAACTAAGTTTTAAAAACCCTGCTTCAACACCTTCATGAATAGTGCCAATAGAAAATGGCTTCATCCTGACATACCTTCAGATGTTTGATTAGTTCCTCGCCCAGGTCCTGGTCCAGGTTGATGACAGAAACAATGTGGAGAATAACGGTGCCTTCCACGTGGCGGAGCTGGTCCAGGGGCATTGTGGCTACCTCAAGGTCCACTGACCTGTAAGTTTTATCAGAAAAAAAACAAGCCATCCAAAGTCACTACTCATTTCTTATGGATTCAGGAGGATGTATTTGTACAAGGCTTAACAATTCAAATTCAAGGAACCTGGGACAGGACCAAGGTGACTGCAAATACCCTGGTAGTAAAGAAAGGGGATGGCAGAGCAGGAACTTACTGTGGTACCCTCTGTTCTTCCTTCTGTCTCTTATCCAGCTGATTGAAAAAACTGATGATTCCTTCCAAAACAGTCTTCTTACTGCCCTGCAAGGCAGAACATGACACTAAGCCATTGCAAGGCCTGCAGTATCCCAGAGAACTACACCCTATTCCCACACCTATCACAAATGTCATGGTATCCTTCATTTCTTTCCATAAATTGCTGAGGCAGGGGGAGGATTCCTGTGTGGCTCATTTTCAGATTTCCAGTCTGCATATTTTTTTTGACTGCACTTATTGAAGAGCTGGAAGAAACTCAAGCTTTCAGATGCTCTGATTTTTTTTTTTTTTAAAGTTGTTACTAATTAGAAAGGATCCTTTATGTTTTAATCAATTGAGAAGGCTTTCAAACTCCTAACCTTAAATCTAATGATACATTTTGGCCAGGGGACCCAAATGACCTCCTATAACACACATATAATTTGTCTTTGACTGGATCATTTTGGCACTGACTCGGTCACAAATGAAGTAAGAAAAAGAGGCAGATCACCCTGTCAAAAGGCAGAAATGTCCCTGGCAGTCTCTGCTCTGGAGGAAGAGAACAGGAGGTGACACATTCCCAGTACAAGTCAGACTACAGCCCAGAGGACAGTCACACTGCATGAGCTATTATTATAGTGTGCAGATCATAGACAGTGAGCAAAACCACACTTGAGAACAATGAAAAAACCAATCCTCTCCACTGTTTGCTACGCCTGTGCTCATCCCTTATTTCCCAAAGGTTTCCTTCTTTTCCCACAAGGAAGATCAAGATCCTTTCTTTTGCTGAGCAGTCAGCTTTTTCAGGCTAGAGGCACTTAGAGAAAACCTACTGATGTCCCACTGTGTCCCTACAGCATGGTTTGGGAACAATCAGAATCCCTATCCAAATCCAGCCTATAGATCAGTCTGGACATTTTTTTTCTGATGGTATAAGCTTAGAGGAAATCCAGCTCCCATGAGCTTTTACCTTTGCAGAAAGCAGCAGCAGCTGATAGACCAGAGGGGGAATTTCCTGCAGGTCTAATTTGGAGAACATCCTAAGGACCTTTTCAACCACAAACTGCAGCTCCTCTTCTGATAGTGGAATATCCCTGTTGAATCAAAGATTCTTATTCATTAATATATCCTTAATTTTCCAAGGCTCACTCACACATGGAATAAAAACCACAACACCATGCCCAGCCCTTGGGACAAGCCTGCACAGCTGTGCAGATACAGTGTTTTGTATCCACATGGGTCTGGATGTTGATCAACCAAAACCACCCATGGGGCTGTACCTGCTATGGTCAGACCTATTCCTACTTGCCCCAAACTACATGTGAAATAGGACATGGACATGACCACAGCACAAGGCAGTGTTGATGTTGAAGAGAAAAAGAATTACCTGAACATGTTGGCTAGATGTATTACACACTGAGGATCCCACCTGGTGAAACAATGATATGTAGGAAGACTGAGAACAAGCAGGATTATCGTTTAGCTCTTCACTCCTATGCAATTATTCAATGTCACCATTTCCCTGTTACATTCTGATATTAAGATTAGAAGCCAGATCTCTACCAGAACTCATCAGTACCACCCTAACCACCCACATTTACAGTGGTTCTGAACTGCCCCAGCCCTTACAATAACAAATACCAAGAAAGGAATAAAAACAAGCACTTCCTGAGACCAGTCCATGCAACGGTCTCACAGGATCTGGGAGCAGGGTGCTCCCTTGCCTTCCCAGTCAGAGAAGACACTGTCACAGACAGCACAGATTTAAAGATGACAGAACAGGACACACAGCTCAGGGTGATGCCTTTTTCAAAGCACAACATGAAACACAATGTTTTGCCACATGACTAAGAGCTGGCAGATGTACTTACTTGCTGGAGCAGAGGGTATTTATCAGCTGCTTCTTAAACTCTTCCCCATTCAGTTCACCTGAAAAACCAAAAGTCTTAGGAGCTGGTTCCAGAGGACGGGAGGACAAGGTGCAGGAGAAGAAGCTGCTGGGGGTTACCTTTCCCATAAGCCAGGCTCTCCTTCGAACTGGCCAGTACAGTGAGAACAGTGGAAAACAGCTCCAAGGATTTCCCGTTAGAGAGGCTGCCGCCTTTAATAACATCAACAAACAGGTTGGCAAGCTCAGCCAACGCGTGGCCTGGCAGCTGGCGGGCCTGGGAGGACATGCAACAGGAAAGAGCCTGAGGCTGTGCACAGAATTCCACATATACATCCAAACTGTCGCCAAAAACCAGCTGAAGACAACATTTCTTACAGTGAAATGCTCCCCTTAAACAGGAATTCAGACCCGAGTTCCCTGGTTTGTTCTGCTCTTTATAGAACAGAGCAGTAAATCAAGATGATGTGATTACAGGTTTGGAGTTTTTAAGACTACATATCCAAAGATAATCAAATTCACACACAGAGCAAATTCCAACACCAGCTAACTTAGTCCATGGAAGATTTGTGGAAAAGACACAAGTCATTTTCCTCAGCGGCTTAGTGAAGTATCTCAATCCACATATGAAATGATACCCAGCAGAGCCCAGGAAAGCCAGCCCAAAGGAGCTTTACCTCCAGCATCAGCAGTCCTATGATTTCAGACACCTTGCCCAAATGCAGGTCTCCTGACTCCACTAGAGGGACGCAGTGCTTGTAAACCTGGAGCCTCCTGAGAACACCGCTTCGCTGGGAGCAGGGGGAGCCTTACAGCAAGCAAATAACAGAGAGGAAAGAACAGGAAAAAAAAGTGATGCGCGTAACAACATGTTGCTAAACTACAGGAAATCAGCAGGGATAAACTGTCACCTGGCTGCAACCCCCTATTTTACCTACCTGACAAAACAAATAAAAGCAAATAAATACAAGTAAAAAAAATAAAAACAGAGCACAGGAAATGAGAATCTCTTGGATAAAGTAGTCGAAGCACTCAACCCTGTTATCACACCCTGTGGATTGCTCAGCCTGATGCCAGAGACCAGGAACTGTCAAAATGTCAAGAACCAGGTTGGTAATTTAGTTTTCAGCTGGCCAGCTCAGTCCTACTCCAAGGTATGTGAGCGCTCCCAAAATAAATTCCACTTACCACAAGCTCATTACAACTCTATTAGTCCAGTTTGTTATCTGCGATGTTTTTTTGGATGTCTTGTTTCCCTGCGACAGCCCTGACGAGCGGGTTTTTACCAAAAGAGTGACCCCTCCGTGTGCTGTTCAGCACTGGCTGCACCCACCTGTTGTGAGCGGGGCTGGACCCGCAGCCCCCAGCGAGCAGCTCAGACATCACCCACCTTTGAAGATCCCTCTCAGCAGAGCCGCCGTCTCCCTGCCCTTCAGGGCCTGCCTGGTCACCATCTCGCCCAGCTGCAAGAGAAGGGGACGCTGTGAGCCGCCCCCCGCCCGCGGCGCTGCCCGGGCGGCGCATCCCCCGCTCCCCGCGCACCTCGGCCTCGCCCAGGCCCTGCAGGGCCTCCTGCAGCCGCTCGGGGCTCTCCTCGGCCGCCAGCGACAGGATGCGCTGGGCCATGGGGACGAGGGGCCGTGCGGGACCCCCCGGGCCGCGGCTCCGTCACCCCGAAATTCCCGCCCGGAAGCGCCCGCGCGTCACCCGGGAAACAGCTCCCGCCCCCGGCGCGCGCTTCCCTCGCCGCCACGGCCGCCCGCGGGAACGCGGGTTCGAGTCCCGGCGGGGCGCGGTGCCGCGGGATGGGCCTGGTGCCACAGGATGGGCCTGGTGCGAGGGGACCGCGGTGGGGTCGTCTGGTCCAACCTCCTGGTCCCAGAGCACATGGCACACGGGATTGTGTCCAGACGGTTCTGGAACATCTCCGGCAAGCGAGACTCCACAGCCTCTCTGGGCAATCTGTGCCCGACGCCCGGTCACCGCACAGCGAAGTTAGTGGAGTTGAAGAAGTATGGAGTGGGGTGCAGGCACGTGGGGTGCAGGGTGGGGTGCTGGGTGACATGGGGTGCAGGCACGTGGGATGGGCAGCCTGGGGGGGGCACTGGGGCACTTGGCACAAAGTGCCCATTCAGGGCCACCCCGCATCAGTGGCACCCGGCCCCGCGAGTGCCACCCACGTGGGGTGGGGATACATTCGAGTAAAAACCCCTTAATTCCAGGGGGTGTGAGGGGTGGCCTTGGGTGTACCAGGAGGTTTAGCAGTGGGATTTAGCCAAAGGATCCGGTGCCAGCACAGCATGGGAGCTTTTGCAAGCCCCGTGCTCACGTGGAGGGCGAGCTGATGCTGCCAAGCAAGGGGAGCGGGTTTGCCCAGGGCCAAGGTCCGTGGGGAGGGAGATAACCGGACCTGGTAGAGAGATCCCCTTAGGGCTTCATCACAACACTCCAGGGTAGGTCCTCCTTCGGGCTGCCACCCCTTTCCTTGAGACCCCTTTTCCCAGGAGAAAGCACTCGTTTGGTAATGCCAGGCGTTCTACATGTGTCTGCAAAACTACTTCGTCTGTGATGAGCATGCATGGACCAGGGTGCCCAGGTGGCCCAAGAATCACTCCGGTGCTCTCTGCCACCCCAACAGAGCACTGTAGGGTCTGTTTGGGAACCCCCCTGACCCCCTCACTGTGCACTGCCTTGCCCTCTGGGCTGCAGACAGAGGCCCAACAAGCTCTAGGAGAGAGCTGAGCCTTGCACCAGGGCTGGTGTTGAAAGGGGTCAGGAGGGCTGAGGGTCTCCTTCGAAGGGCAGTGCCCAGTGCCTCTGGCTGTTGTGCCTCTGGCTATTGTGCCGCTGGCCATGGCAGCATTGCGCAG
The DNA here is from genome assembly GCA_035584735.1 of Pseudotriccus pelzelni. Classification (NCBI taxonomy): domain Eukaryota; kingdom Metazoa; phylum Chordata; class Aves; order Passeriformes; family Tyrannidae; genus Pseudotriccus; species Pseudotriccus pelzelni. The sequence goes on along the minus strand of JAWMRA010000016.1, from coordinate 8,187,145 downwards.
GGTTTTGGCACAAAATTTTCCCTCAGCAGCACCCCGGCTTTTCATCTGGAGTCTCGTGCCTTCCTCCTCCTCCCTCCCTCACACTGGGGTCTCAGCTCTGTTTGCAGGACATCCCTGTGTGGAACCCAAATCCGTAAATCCCAAAGGCATTACAAAACATGCCTTGTGTAAGCCACTTCAGCCCTGCTCTGGTGCTTAGCCCGGCCCTGTCACCTCCTCAAAATCCCCATCGCCATAAGAGCCTAGCCGAGCTCCTCTCCTGGGCTTGAGCACAGCTCCGTCTTCACCACATCCTCACCGAGCTCCCACAATCCTGGACCCAAAGAGTTAAGGCTACAAGGGATCTCCTGCTCTATGCAGCTTTATCATGCTGTGGCATCCCAGAAAAATTCATTTTGCCATCCCACTGCACCCCCATGTGGACTCACTGTGGTCCCTGCCACCTCCCAGGGCTCCCCTCCCTCACAGGTCTGTGGCATTACCCTGGGAGTAAAATGGGTTCCAGTTCCCAAAGCTCCAAGCACTTGAGGATATTGTGAAAATTCTAGCCATGTTTTTTATTGTAAAAGCTGAAAGGAGCCCCATGTGGATGCCGATTTGGGTGGCCTCACTGGGGAGGAGCTGAAGAGCCCCAGGACAGACCAGTCCCAGGAACATCCTCTGTTACAGCCCCATCCCCACGGCTGGACTCTGTCCGCACAGCCAAATCCACAGCAGGACCTTTCCAGGGCTTTTGGGGCAGAAGCTGGGGAAGAGACCTGTCCTGCTCTCCCCGGGGAACAGGCTGGGATGGCAGGCTGCCCACCACCTGCCTCTGCCCCTGCCCTGTGCTAATGAGCGAGTTACACAACAAGGACCTTTTATACTTTGTTAATCGGGTCCGGCATCCCAGCCCGCCTCTCCACGCACGCTCCCGCTGTCCTGCTGGCCGGCCGAGCCCCAGCTCCCTCCTTCCCTCTCCTCAGCTGCCTTTTGTAATATTTTAATGGTTTTTTTTGCCTGGGTTGTGCTGACTTAATTACAAAGCTGCAGTGAGTTGATGCCTTGTGACGGTCTAATCCCAACCCGGTGACTCTACAAAGCTTTCGCCCAGCTTTCTCACTGCTCCACTCCGGCCTCACCATCCCTGCGTCCACCTCGGCCCTGTGCACTGACCTGCTGTGGACAGTTCAGCTTTGCTTCTCCCTGGTGAGTATCCAGAACTCTTTCCACCGGAAAGGACTGCATTGAAGACTGTCATCTAGCCCTCACTTAACCTGGTACCTCCAGGCCTTGGATTGGTTTTACTGCTTGGAAAAAGGGGATGCCTGTCCCTTCCCCAGAGCTGGAGGGAAAGAGAATGCCCCTGGGAAGTGGTTGAGCCAAGCAGTCCTCGCACAGCGTGAGCTCAGAGCTGGTCCTACAGCCCAGCACAGGCTGGGGGAGATTCTGGAGATAGGATGAAGGCAGTTCTCCTTCTTCTCCTGAGGGATGGGAACAAGGTGTTTCACCCAGAGTGCGTTGGCAAGATGCCGAGAGGCTCATGGTCCAGCCTTGCAGCTGGTGATGGGCTCTGGGCTGGAGCAGTTGGGCTCAAGGGTTTGGGAAACTCTTTGGGGATAATTATTTATTTTGGGGGTATTATTTATTTTGGTAATAAAAACAAAAGGCAATAAAAGGTTGAGCTGGCTGCGTGACCAAAGCTGGGTGCTCACCTCTGCCCCTGTGAAGGTGGTCTGAGACAGAACACTGCTGTGTGAGCTCAGGCTGTTGAGATGTCCTCAGCCTCCAGAGGAAAGGCAGAGTGAGAAAAACATGTGAAGGTATCAGATGATCAATACACCTATTTTCAAGCTGATTTTGCAACCATTTGTGGTGTTTCTTCAGACTGCTCAGTCTCTGCAGGCAGGCAGAGATGCAGACAGCAGGTGATGGAGTCTTGGGGGTGTTCTCTGGGCACCCACCTCTACCCCTGTCTGAGCAAGAGGGACAGGGAATGGGGCATAGAAGCACTGCAGAGATCACTGGGATCACCACCACTGCTGATTTCTCCTTCCCTCTCACAGTGTCCTGCAGCTGACGGAGGACAGACGACAACATGTCTGCAGTTGTGAGTACTGCCCCCACACTGCCCCATCCTTCAGGTTCTGAGCATCCCCTCCTTGCAGTGCTGGGATGGAGTTCACCCTGTGCACCCCTTGCCCCCTCAGCTGCTCTCAGCCCGCAGTGGAGCCTGGGCAGCACACAGTCCATCCCCATCCCATTGCACCTTCTTGGGTTATGCATGGAGGTTCTCCCTGCCCCAGGACACTTGCAGTGGGGCAGGGAGCTGCGGGCTGTCTGGGGAGACCCCACATGCTCTCCTCACCCCCAGACGGGCACGTTCCGGATCGTCTCGGAGGAGGAGCAGGCCCTGCGCACCAAGCTGGAGCGCCTCACCACCAAGGACCACGGCCCCGTCTTTGGAAAGTGTGAGAAGATCCCCCCACACACCCTGCAGAAGGTGAGGGCGGCTGTGAGGAGTGGGGGAGCAGGTGCAGCCCAAGGCTCCTGCTCCTTCTGAGGGGCCAGAGGAGACCCTTGACCAGCTCTTACATTTGGGGGTGCACTAACCCCAAAGTGACTCCAATAAGGGGACTTGGGCGAGCCTGTCCTCCCTGTGCTGAGATGCTGCAAGGAGCTTGACTGTCCTCCCTTGGTTTTTGGCCGCATAAATGACCTCTGGGGTGTTTTAGAACCTGTGTGGGGCCTCACTGAGCTGGGTGCCCTCTCTGCTCCCCCCAGGCGAAGGATGAGCTGAACGAGACGGAGGAGCAGAGGGAGGTGGCGGTGAAGGCGCTGCGGGAGCTGGTGCAGGAGCAGGCGAGCGGCGAGGACGTTTGCAAGGCGGTGGCTGAGAAGGTGCAGGGGAAGGACGATTCCTTCTTGCTCCGCTTCATCCGCGCCCGCAAGTTCGACGTCCACAGGGCCTATGAGCTGCTGAAAGGTGGGGAGGGGCCCAGGGCTGTGATGTTGGGTGAGGGTGGGATACACATCCACCAGCAGCCCCCCAGCTTTGTGCTGGTGCCCCCTAGGCCCCCAGTCTGGGCTGTGCTGGCAGAGCGGGATGCTGGCATGGGAAGGGAATGGAGGATAAATAGGAAAAGACGGGGCTAGGGGGCTCAGAAAGAGCTGGCATGGGCAAAGAAATAAGTGAGGGTGATGCCGGGTATCCTGCAACAGCAGGGCAACCCCCTTCCTTGCCAATTTACCAAACTAAATGGAAAAAAAATGCATTTGGTGGTGGCAGGATGTTTGATTTGTGCAGAAAACACAAATGGTTTCAGCTGCATCCCCTTGAGATCCCTATGCCCTATACATGCCCTATACTCACCCCTCTCTAAGGAGCCAGTCCTGCACCCCCCTGATGCTTCTATGCACAGTGCCTGGGGGGTTCAGCATCCCTGGGACATTTCAAGGGCTGGGGGCAGGTTGGGGGGCTTGGGGCACCCCCTCTCCCATAGGGATGGATGGAGTGACTCATAGGGATGGAGGAGAAACAGGAGGACAGCCTGGAGGGTGGCAGCTGACTGGGACCTGCCTGGTTCCAGCTCTGCTCTTCTTTGTGTCAGCTTGGGAGATAATGAGTTGTAATTATCAGTGCTGGCTCCCAAACAAGCTGTTTTGTTTGCCTGCATTTTCCCAGGACGAAATTCCTTATTTCGTGTCTGCAGCGTGCCAAGGGAGGGGAACTGGGGGATGTCACCCAAATAGAGAGGAAGGAGAGAAGGGAAATGAGGGGGGAAATTACTTTGTTGAGGTGTTGAAGAGAAGGCAGGTATGGGAAGCTCCCAGCAAGGGGAGGATAACACCGAGCATGCTGGGGCTGGTCTGCTGCTGAGCTTCTTTTCCCCCCCTTTGGTGGAGGAGTCCTAACCCATGTGGGCCTCAGGCACAGCTCTGGGGCTCAGGACTGACATCTCACTGTTGCCAGCCCATCCCATCCGTGGCAGCTCCCCCAGATTCCCGAGGCTGAGCAAGCAGCCCTCGTCCTCCCAATTTCTGCCTCTCCCCAGGCTACGTGAGCTTCCGCCAGCAGTACCCCGAGCTCTTTGAGAACCTGAGCCCCGAGGCCGTGCGCAGCACCATCGAGGCCGGGTATCCCGGCATCCTGGCCAGCAGGGACAAGCACGGGCGGGTGGTGATGCTTTTCAACATCGAGAACTGGGATTACGAGGAGATCACCTTTGATGAGGTCAGTTCACGCCATTAAATCAAGGTCCTTTGGAAAGGAGGGATGTACAGGGCAGAGGAGGAAACTGAGGCAAGGGGCACAGAAAGGGCTTCTTGGCAAAGAGGTCTCCAGGCACGTAACTCACTGCTTCTCTCAGCTCCATTTTCTGCTCAGCTTTGAATTTGGTTGCAACATATCATTGATCCAGATCTGAGATGCTCCTAACTTGAAAGGGAATGAGGTGGTGGCTGAGCATCCTCTGAAATGCCCTCCCTGCTCTGAAGTCCTGGGGCTGGCTATGACAAGCAGACCCTGGCTAACACTGTGTGCCACTCTTCCTGGGAACCTCCTGATTCCTATGGGAGGTTCCTATCGGAGACGAGACCTCATACAAGACCCTGCTGTCTCTCCTCTGCATTAGATCCTTCGTGCCTATTGTATTATCTTGGAGAAGCTGCTGGAAAACGAAGAGACCCAGATCAATGGGTTCTGCATCGTTGAGAACTTCAAGGGCTTCACCATGCAGCAGGCGTCAGGGATCAAACCCTCCGAGCTCAAGAAGATGGTGGACATGCTGCAGGTGAGGTGGCCAAGTCTGTGCCCAGCAGTGACAGAGAGGGGCCAGGTGGAGCAGAGAGCTCAGGGAAGGGAGGCAGCAGGGTTTGGGATTGCCACCACACTGGCACAATGAGAAGGCATCATGGAGAGGCTGTTCCCCGTCACCCTGTCCTTGCCTTGCCAGCTAATTGGCTTAATCCTTGCAAAATGGATCCCAATTTTCCCACCCCATCTCCCTGCCCTCTCAAAAGTCTGACCAGAAGCAGTACCGTGACTTGCAACATCCTATGGCATGGCCTGGAGGTCTTTCCTCACCAGCCTCTCAGCCCAGCCCCATCCAGGCTGGATGGAGACTCACAGGCACTTCAGGATTTCTGTCCTTGGACCAGAGGCCAAAGACTCAGTTCTCCCCCGGGGAAGGATAGCAGAGATACGATCCTTCTCATGGAGTAGGAGCAACGAGCTATCTAGGAGGCTCTTCAGCTTCCTGGTGCTCCTGGGACTGGGATGGCTGATCCTCTGGGGCCATCAAACAGAGAAGGGGAGATTGGGCAAGGAGAGCTATGGCAGTACTAGGGTGACCACTGCTACCTGCCCAGATCTGGGTGGACAGCACCATCCGTAACCATCTGTGTCTCGGTCTGGGATCCTAGGACTCCTTCCCAGCACGGTTCAAGGCCGTCCACTTCATCCACCAGCCTTGGTACTTCACCACCACCTACAATGTGGTCAAACCGTTCCTGAAGAGCAAACTGCTGGAGAGGGTGAGTGTGGGAAAGGGACTTGGAGGCAAAGGCACATCCCTGGGCAAAACAGAGTGGTTGGGAAGAATGGCTCCAGTCCTCTGCTGAGGATCATTCCCATCTCCCTCCAGGTCTTTGTGCACGGGGAGGAGCTGGAGTCCTTCTACCAGGAGATTGATGCTGACATCTTGCCAGCAGACTTTGGTGGCAACCTGCCCAAGTACGACGGGAAAGCAACTGCAGAGAAGCTCTTTGGGCCCCGCATCGAGTCTGAAGACACAGCTCTCTAAAGCAGGGGCCTGCTCCCCCTGCCCTGTACAGTAGCATCAGAGGTGGCCCTCTAACCCCAGCCACCTCCTTTCTGTAGCATTGGTCGAGTGACTGCTCGTGATGGGGCGCTCTGGGCATGTTGCTCCACGCCTGTCCCTCCCCTCCCCACTTCAGGCAGCGGGGCTGCCTGGCAGCTCTGTCCCTCCTGGACAGAGCACCCTTCCCTTGGAAGCCAGAAGAGAAAGAGGGCCACCAGCCCCCTCCCACAGCATTCCCTGGAACTGTGGGGGGAGGACAGGAGAGTGTCTGCTCTGGGAAGGGAGGGCTACAGCGAGGGAGAAATAAAGTGTTTAATGACTGAGCTCTGGGGTCCCTTGTGGTAAGGAACAGGGGCACAGCTTTTTGGGCACTGGCTGTGTTGGTGGTTTTAAGGAGGCCAGGAGTGTCAAGGTTTTATAGGAGACCCCTGTTCCTCATCATTGACTACCCTTTGGCACAAGGACCAAGGAGCTGTCTGCCTTCATCCTCCCTGCATCCCAGATGAAGTCCCACCCCTGCCTGAGCAAGGACCCCCAATTCTTAGTCACCTGCTCTAACCAGGAAGGATAAAACAGCCCAAAAGATGCAAACAAAAACCCAACCAGGGACCCAGGTAGAGCTGGCTGTGCGTAATTCCTATCAGCCAGGCAGGGAGGGAGGAGGAATGGAGGCTGCAGCAGCCAGAGACTGGGAGATGGATTTCAACCACAGAACAATGTAAGACAAGCAGAATGTACCCTCCTAAATCCTTCAAAAGCTGTTTCTCCTAGCACTGCACTGTGAGAGGGAGCTTAGTCAGGGAAGCCCCCTGAAAAGCCAGGGTGGAGGGCAGAGGAAGGTCCCTGCCCAGTAAACAAGCTGTGCCTGATATTACAGCAGAACCTGGGTGGGGAAGAGGGAGGCAGAAGTTCCTGTTCCAGGCAAGGTAGTCTGTTCTGGTTCATGGACCAGGCACCTCCAAGGAGCTGATCAGATACCTGTTTCTAGACCATCTTCTCCCTTGGTCAGCAGTAGGGCTTGGTAGAGGAGCAAGGTGCTGGTCTCTGCCCAGGTTACCTTCTCCCTCAGCCTGGTCCTGCAGTGTGCTGTCCCCCCTCCCCTCTCCATCCCTCATCAGCCAGAGCAGCCCTCCCCACCAAAGCTGGCCGAGGTGGAGGGCACTGACAAGAGCCACATTCATCAGGGCACTGGCTCAGGCTCAAACCAAACAGGACGTGGGCTCCGAAGCCACAGGGAGGATGGGGCCTGTCTGGGCAGAGGCCACTGGGGTTAAATCTGTTTTTGCTCCAGCTCCAGGAGCACGGTGATGGTGAGGCCATGAGTGGCAAGTCCCAGCCTGAGGCTGTGCCAACCTTGTGCAAGAGGCCAGAGGGAGAGCAAAAGGCACCTCTTGGCTGTATTTGGCTCCTTACTGCATTTGGAGCCATCCCAAGGAAACCACATGTGACAACTCCACAACCATCAGGCCAGTGCAAACACAGCAGCACAGCTTGCCTGGGAGTCAGAGCAATTGCAGCTTATGAAAACAGGAAAAGAAAAAAAAAAACCCCAAACACAACAACCCAACAAAACCATACATACAGACAGAAGCACCACACTGCTGCCTCTGGGACTTGGAGAGTGACAGATTTTGTGAGGTCCCTGTGGCTACTCACCACTGCTGGGACAGATCATCAGCCAGTAACTTGTTTTGATAGGGAGATAGAACACCAGAGCAAAACAGAGCAGGGAGGCAGTGACTCTGACCAAGCCAGGAAGGAGGTTTGAAGTAGAACTAACAGCTAAATCTCAATGGCCAGTAAACTAGAGATAAAGCCAAAAACATCTCCCACAAAGTAATTCCCATTACAGGAGAAAAGCAGCAACAGTCTTGTCCCAACCCTGCTGCCCCAAGGACTCACAAGTCCCAGTTACCCTTCACCTCTATCTCACCTGGTCTGTAGATAATGAACCACACATCAGTGAGCTCTTAAGTGTCAGGTGAGTAGTGCTTTTGTATGCCCTGGGCTCAAAGATGTCACTGTCCCGGCCAGAATTGCTGTTGTGTGTTTTCTTCTGCCAGCAGCTGAAAGATTAGGAAATCCACTCCCTGTCACGCAGGGTAAAATAACAGATGTTCTCCACTGGCGAAAATAACCCTTCTTCACTATTTTCAGGGCAGGCATGCACTTTAAGCAGATGCCATGCCCATTCTCCCCCAGAATGGCACCAAAGATCCCTTCTTGTCCAGAAGACAAAAAGCAACTGGGAAAGGCTTAAGAAGCACTAGTGCTTGCATTATGTGCTGCAAGGGAGAAAGGGGAAGAAAATAAAGTCACCCCCCCAGCCACATCCCCCCTCTGGGCCTTGGGGAAGACTGAGAGCCTCTGCCAATATATATAACTTTGCACACAGTCACTAGATGTAGCACTGACTTCAGTAAGTCCTTTATTTTTAAATAAAGAAATCCCACCAAATCAAAGATAACAAAATTACATTTTGTTTTGCAGTGACTTCCATTTTACACCACACAAGAACAAAAATTAATGAAAAAGACATTGTTTTATATATATTTATATATAATTTTAAAGGTAAACATCAGCAGATATAGAAAAATTGCATTGCTAGTTGCAAATCATCTCCCCTGCAGCTCTCAGCTCCAGAGAATCTGACTCAGAACATGGCAGCAGGGAAGGTGTCTCAATATACAAGTTTCTTCAGGGCAGCATTTAGAGATGGTTGCAGAATATATTTTTGCCAAATTGAAAATATTTTCATAGTCAACTGCTCACCAAGAACATTAGAAGTCACTCTGCCTGTTCTAATACAGCTGCACAAGCAAAACAAGAGCACAGGTCTCCTCTTCCCAAGCTCGTCACGCACCTCTTTGGCTTGGACATTTCAGAGAAAAGAGGCTATGCTTTCTCAAGAAGAACATCTGGTGATCTGTCACTAGGAATTATGGTTAAGCTGTCATGTAACACAAGAAAATATGCTCCTTTGGAAAGCTGCTGACTTGGGCTAAGCAGTAGGGTTTGGTTGTATCAGATATGAATGGCTTTTGTTTGGCTTTTTGTTTATTTTAAAGACTTTCCAGTTGGCAGGAGAAGGGTCAATGTCCCAGCAGAACTATAGTGGAGATTCTAGAAGAAAGTTCTGTATCTCATCTCTAGTCATGAAAGAGCTTTGACTACAATGCAACCTTGTCATTCAGACAAGGCACAAAAAGGCTTTGTGCCACCTTGTAGAGATGTTCAGGAGAACCCTAAAAACCCTTCCACACCACAGCATAGAAAACTGACCAAGTCCAGGCCTGTGTCAAGCCCACTCCCAGTGAGAAGAGGGTACAGTTACAGGGCTCCCCCACCTTGGGCTGGTTCTGCTCTGAGGCATTCTAAGCTTGGAGAAAACTCAAAGTCCTCACACCAGTTAAGGGCTGTTTGCTTTTCATCTAGAAGCCATGAAGGAGACACTGCTTTGAGTCACTGTGGCTCCAGGACCTTCCCAATGAACAGACCCACCTAAGGAATAGGGACACAAAGAGTATGGCTCAAGCCAGAAACAAAATGCTCTTTACAACAAATGACTTCCCCATGCAGCAGAAGGCTCAGGCCCTCTCTGGTCTCACAAAAAAAAAAAAAAAAGAATTTCAATAAGCTCCAGACAGGCATAGTATTTCCAGAAAAACTTGGAAGCAATCCAGGTGACTAAACTGTTTGGCAATTAAATCCTGGAGATGTTACTCTCTGCTCTTTCTTTTCAGATGTAGTCACTTAATCTACCTCCAGCTATGCTGCTGGAGTGTTAATAGACACAAGAACTCTGGGATTGTAAGACAACAAATTGCATACTAAGCAAAGCAAACCTTGCTTTTATGACTCAGTTCCAACTGCCAGAAGAGCAGAGAGCTGCAAATGATCCACTGCTTATATACATTGTTATTTTATGCCTTGAAATAGACTAGCTAGTTGTAGGCTACCCACAAAGGTCCTTTAAGTCAGCACACATTTGTACAGTGTACATCAAGGATGTGCCTTGGTACCTGGTATCTAAAAATTCACTTACCAAAAAACAAAGTCCCAAAAGCTCTGACAGAGCTGTTACTGATGTCTCTAGATATGCTGATGTGAAGAGAAGAGGAGAAAAAGGGCAAGGCACCACCTGTCAAAGGGCTGTGGTCTAGCAACTTATGGCAAACCCAGGACAGATGACACACGTAGCTTGGCTACATTCAGTACTGGACTTAATAGTTCCCAATATTTTTTACTAAATGCCCTCTCTTTGTAACCTGTATCTTCACAAACAAGAACTGCAAAAAAACACTCAGGAAAAAAGATGGTAGGGAAGTTCAAGAGTTTGCCTTTACAGTGCAACTACAACACTGCCAGTCCCATCTGAAAACACACCCATTTAGAAGCTAACAATGGTACCACTAAAAAGGTGTTTCAATAAGAGAAAGCTTGAGCTTCTTACCTACCATCTTCAGATCTCTCCAGAAAAATGGCAAAGGCAATGGTTGGACCAGCCTAACCATCAAAGAGTAATAATTCTGCAACCTACTGACTGATTGAGAAGGTTGTTGGGGTTTATGTTCAAGTGTTACATCCAGTGATGGGAGAGGTGTGTATACCACGAGACTACCTGTGGGAGAACTCTCCTACTGCTTTTTCTAATTCCAGTTTGAAACTACGCAGAGCACATGTCAGATTTGTCATGCTGTGATCTTGAACTGCTCTATCAGATCATACTGCAGCTGCATGTCTTGATGAGAGATGAAAGACAACCTCACCTTTAAGACTGAAAAATTCAGATTGCATTTAAGTTTGGGTTCACTGGGCAAATGAAGACCACCTGCCCACATTCACAAGACTAGTACTGCCTTATTTTGGGAAGTAAGAGCATTTCAGATGAGGACTGGACAAAGTCCCATGTGTCTAGGGGCACTGGCACTAGGTACAGTTGTCAGTCATTGTTGGTAGCAGGATTTAATAGACCATTTTAAGGTCTTCAGATAATATGCACTGCAGCTTAATTTTCTCCTCTCCCAGTTCCCCAAGATTTGACTGCTGCAAGTATGATCACAAATCTTGCTTTGAAAGAAGCATTAAGTTGGTGAGATAGGTGTTTTTTTTCCACTGCTTCCACACACAGGCTTAATAAGCTGAACTTCAGGCTCCAGAAACCTTTGCATGAACAAGCCATGACGAAAGCTCTTCTCCCCCAAAGAGGCCAGAATCAGTCAAGTCACAAGCAATTTGAACACCTTTAGATGCAAGTGCAGAAACAGGGCAAAGGAGCAAGACAGAAACCCATATTACTTCTTGAGAGCTTCAGGGAGTCCACAGCACTGGCACTTCTGAAGTATGAAGGCTTGGATTGCGGGGCAGGAAGGAGTATTCATTAGAAAGACCTTCTAACTTGAAAGAAAAAATCTGTGTGATTATACGAAAGTCACAGCTCCTGCTGCTTTGAGAATTTCCCAGTTGCTCACCTCATTTTAAGAGACTGAGACACCTAAATTTATACTGTATCTATTTGATGTGTACAAGTGTTGTTTACACTCCACTTTGCTGAAGCGAGAAGATATTTAAGTCACAACCAATGAATATTGCATGAACACTACTTAAGCAAAAAACTGAAATGTCTTTTATGACATATTTTAGTGATGCAGTATGAATAAGAGGATAACACAGAGACAAGATATCCATCAGCTAAGAATATCCTTGCTAACTGATGCCCTAAAATAGTTCTTAAGGAACAGCCACAAGTACAGCCAAGTCTTGCTGTAGCTTTACTTGGTTTCATTTTTCTTTGAAGAAAAAAGGAAACCTGGATTTACTAACAAGGAGAATGTGCAGATATCCACAGTTCATTGTAACAGGCCAAGGTGTCTGGCCTAAGGCAAAAGAATTTTCCTGATACAACAATGCACATTTGCTACAGTAGTTAATTATTGCTTTATTAAACCCAAACCCCACCTCTCTACCCTCCTGAAGTTCAGGGACAGGGCAGTCCAGAAGGCTTGTTCCCCTGTATTACCAGTCTGAAGTCCTGCTGCTTGTTTCACTCTTAAGCTATAAATTAAAGTGCCTGGAACACAGACCAAGGCTGAAGCAATAAAGTGCTGATGTGGAAAGTGTGAAAGGAAAAGAATTTCACTGACACTGTGATAAAGAAGTCCTAAAGATGGATTAATGAAACTACAATATTGACAGAGCAAACAGTAAAAAAAGATTTTTAACCACAAAGTTTCAGTCTCCAGATTGTCTTGGGACAACTTTCCTTCCAGGAGATAGACTAGACTCTTTTAAAGAACCATCTTGGCACATGCCATTACAGCCACTTGAAGGAAAAGCACAAGTGAGTAGGCATCTTTTCTGCAATCAGCTTTCACACCTCACTTTGCACATTAAAACTGGAAGGGGATGTCTGAGTGTGGAAAAGAAATTCAAGTGAGACAGAGCCCAGTGTCTTACAGGAGCCAGTAATGCAAAGATGTCACTTCAGTTGCACAGAGCTAAACACATCCTGCTCCCCATCAACTGTAAGGCAAGTCATGTCTGAAAACCATTTGATGCTCTGAAAGCTAAAGGGAAGAATTTTGATACTATTTGCCATGACATAAGGTGAATAAAGAGATATACCCCACCCCCCCGCCAATTAAACCCTAAGAGTACATAGCTCTCCATGAAATGTTCTTTCAAACATATCAATCTCATGGAAAAAAAAATCCTGCAGATTCTTGATCATGGGTTTCCATATGGAAGCCAGAGCCAGCCCTGGGTCAAACAAAGAATCCAGTACTGAAAAGATGACTGCATTTAAAGACAGGCAAAAATGACAAGGTGACGGATCAAGTCCTGAAGTGAGAAAATGTTTACACATAGAAATGTTAACTGGCATTACCAGGCTGCAGCTCTTCTCTACTTGGGAGTCCCAGCATAAAGCCACCCCAAACCACAGACAGCTGAAGCATAGAAAACAATATTTTTAAAGTGACTCACTTGTGCAAGTGCATTCCTAGGAACTACAAGGTTTCCCTTGAGATGGTGCAAAGCTGAAACTCCACTTGCAGTCAAGCATCTATTTTTCCAAGCCACATTGTAGTGGCTTACAGACTGAACAGTTACCAGCTTGTTGCTTGGTACAGGTATTTTCCAGCACCAGAACAGGGGACAGAGCCATAGTTACCTGGTTATTTATACTTAAACAAATGCTGCAGATCAAGTTTTTGACCAGCAGGTGAAGAGATTGACATTTGAAACTTCTGTTATATTAAAGCAAGCAATCTTTAGCTCAGTAGCCCTGTAACAAGCCACAGTCAGCAACCTAATTCTTCAGGCAGAGGAGTAAGTTACAAACCCAAGTGACTATACACCCAAAAGTGCTCTGACCAGATGTTAACCTCTGCTTTAACTCCACTTCGGAAGAAAACATTGTGATCAAACCCCAGCCATAGGATATCAAGGAGAATGGAAACCTGAAGCAGCAGGTGAGGGAACAAGATGTTCCCATAGGGGGAGACATATTGAAGTGATCCAGAGTCTTTGGGTCAATTACTCCTGGGCAGACATGGCCTGCTCTGCGTCCGAGCAGTGAGGCTTTGTCTTCTCCCACTGGCAGATGGCATTGGCATACTGTACCACGAGCTTATCCATCCAGGTAAGAGGTTCTGGGAATAGTACAGACCCCTCAAAGAATCCCAGGTGGCCTCCATGAAGAGGCAGCACATGCATGACATTTTCTTTTTTCTCTGTAAAAGAAGAGGAAACAAAGTTCCAGAAGGTTAAACATCTTTGAGCTGAGAATGAAAGCATTTAACTTGGATTCTCCGGAACTAGGACTGTTGCATCATGTCAAGCTGACAATGTATCAGCCATGGATACTGGAAAAAACCCTGTGCTTGCTCCTATGGATAAATCCTCTGCTCACAGCCTTCAACCAGGAAAAGAACGGACCCTGCTTCCTTCCCTGTGCACCCACTATTTGTGTGATGAAGCAGCAGCAGCTCCCCCTTCTGAGTTAATACAGATAATTTTCCTTTTTCCTTGTCTTAAGATAGCTCAACTCCTTCCAAGGGAGAGATGTCAGTCCACTGCCAAGTGACACAGCCATTCACACACTCTCCCTCTTCCATCATCAAAATGGGGTGTTTATCTGTGCTTCTTCCAGATTGTCACTATCACCCACCTTTCTGTTAAATCCCAGTGAGGAATCAAGACATGAGAAATCATTTTTTCCATCCAAGAATATCACCTGGATGTCACCTGCTGGCTATCAACACAAGCCAAAAGAGCAGAGAGGACTAAAGTTCTTCCCTGCTTAAGGTTAGCCTTGCTAGTTCTAGCAACTGGTGATTTAAAGAGACTTAGCATATCTCCCACAGCATTACAGACATAAGGAGGAAGCCCAGATGCTTTGAGATGGTGAATCATGATGTGATAAGCAAGCTGCAGGTGCACAAATATGCACAGCTGGAGGAGGCTGCTTCAGCATACCTGAAAGAGCTCTTGGAATCGACAGAAGACTCTCATGGACAAGAGGGTCATCAGCAGCATTAACCAGCAGAAGAGGAACATAGATCTGCAACAAGAAACATGGTATGAAAGGAAAAAACCACAGAAGTAAAGGGTTAGTATTTGAGTGTCAATCTACCAACTGTAAAAGTATCTTCATATAATTCAATTAATACCTCTTATTTCAGAGTTAATTTATTTCTCCCCCCCCCACCTGATTGTAAGAAAGGGACTGGGGTATATCAGAGAAAACAGATTAAGTCCCCATTTTCAGAATCCAAATAGTTACACCCTTTTTTTGCTCTACTTTGCACATCAGGCAGCTAGTGCCAGCTTTGTTATGGACACCTTGGTTAAAGTCCAGGAAACTCCCTTGGAACATCATCTTTTGGTTCAGCAGACAAAGTAGGAATTAATCTCAGTTTCACTTCTGTAAAACTCTGCTCTACTAAGCATCTGCCTGCCAGATAGTGTCCTGAGCCTCTTCCACAGTATCTAGTAAATCTCTCTTCCTGGAAACTGCAGGCTCTGTGCCACCACCCATTTCACATTAGAGGTAGCAAGAACTGAAATCCCACTCCAATATACTGTACCTGATTATTTCTGAAAATCCCAGCTAAGACAGCTATATCAAGTATGAACAACAGACGCTACATAGTATTTTCTCTCCAGTAGGAAAGTGAAGGTACAAGAGCAGTCTATTACAAGACCTTACCGTGTGCAAGTACTGCAGGCAACTTTCCTTTTCATAGTATTCCTTCAGTGAGCTGTAGCCATGGAACTTCCTGAAACAGAGCAGATTGTCACTGCAATCATCTACTTCTAGTACCCATATGACTGTTACTTTCAAGTAAGGACATACATGCAGAAACAGGAATGATGCCTCAATTTTCAAAGAACTTTTTAATACCCAGTGTCTTTGCAAAACCCACCTTTGGCATTACATGGCTTTATGCTTTCTGTGCTTACTCAAACATGGTGAGGGCATGGGCAAGTTAAAAATGCAAGTTGAAAACTAGCAGCCTTCAGGGCATTTCTTTTAAAGTATCCCACTTCTCTTAACTGTATATGTAGAGGAAAGAAAAAGTTATGATCTTGTTCATCTTTTCTTGAAAACCTTTTCAGAAACAACCCACCACAGCTTATGAAGCTCAAACATACTTGACAAGCCCCTCAGAATTCAGTAAACCTATACTCTAGTGCCATGTTTTCACTTAAGACACAACATGTTGGGCCAAACAAGCAGGAAGATTTCCCTCTCAGGGAATGGCTTTTTTTTTTTTTTATAAGCAGCCAACAATACTCCAAGTTTGCCAAAAGCATTATAGCTGACATCTAGATATAAGTTTACAACTTCGTTTTGGAAAGGTGTCATTGCCTGATACAGAACATGCCGTGGTATGGACACTGCCACTTAGGGTGCTGTGGCGTTGTTAAGGACACAGGCAATAACAGGCTACTGCTTGATAAAGCAGAGAACTTAATTTAGGTGTTAGTATGACGACTAAGTTGTATTATCTCTACCAACCCTTGTACATATTGAAAAGGCAGTGTTTTTTGGGGAGAATTTTCAAGATTCAAACAGGACCAAGGAAGTCCATGAGCAGTTCTGAGATGCTTTCCACATTCCACTGGTTTTTTTTCTGCTAGAGCTCAGCAGAAGAGCTGGCCCCTTCCTACATTATTGAAGGCTGCAGGTTCAGGTGTTACTGACAAACACCTCCTGGATTATTTTAAAGAAGCTGTGACTCTCAATAGTAAGTTTTTTTTCTGCTAAGTTTTCTTCAGTGTGGAGGTAAATAAGAATTTGAAGCTGTGTTCACTATTTCAGCACATTCCTATAGGCACAGCAAGGGGCATGCAAGAGCAATACTGGGAAGAGGAGGTACTTTCAGAGTTCTATAGAGCAGAAAACTGTCCTTCATACCTCATCACGTTATCATCAATCTGCATAAGGGATGTTGCTGTATAGAGCTTGCTCAGATCAGCATCTGACAGGCTTTGTAGCTTCTTCATGTTATCTCCAAAAAGAACTTGCCTGAAAGAGTAACATCAAGAATTACAACCAAGTAACAAGAGGGCAGCAGGACCTCCTTCAAGGACAAGTGAGTCTACCAAATCTGACAAGGCTAAAAGTGGGCTACATATACACGAGGCTTTCTTGGGAACAAGAACAACCTATTTGTCCACTTCCCTTTGCAGCAAGACAAAACAGAAACCCCAGCAGGTTCCTTAGAGAAAAAATACTGTCCTGATATACTGAAAAACTGCATGAGGGGGCCTCTAAAAAGAATCATCCCAGAACAGAGATCACTAAGGGTATTTGGAACAGAGGCTGCATATTAGAGGGAGGGTTCTTTGGCTTCAGACCAAGCTTGTGGGTGGTTTGGGTGAGAGCATGAGCAGTCCTGGGCATAGCATCTCCTCTACCATCTGGTCCTAAAGCCCCTCAGCACAGACATCAGCCTAGCTCACACAACAGAAATTACTTGGGGCATTACCTTAGCAGAAAGCTATTTACTATGGACACTTGTCATAACTAATTATTGCCCCCAGGAGAGAACTTTTCTTTACCAGAACAAACTTCTCCTCAAACAAACAGAAAAAAAGAGCCACAAGTTGGAAAGGGATTTTTATTCCCATTCAGAGGCAGCTGTAGGGCAGAGCTAGGTTTGATTCGGGGGAGCTGCCTAAGAGCACAAGTGATCATGGAAAAAGTTTACTTAACATACTTGCCTTGAAGCCAGCACTGGCTTTTTCTGTGTTACAAATTTAAGTGCCTTTTAATGAGAGCTTACCTAACTTCAGATGTTACATTTGGTCAAGTTGTCTAAATATTTGTAAATCTGGAATGAATTATGTGGATCATCCTACATAAGCTGCCCTTCTACAAGTGTTTCATACTGCACAGGAGTATAAACAATCAAAAGTTTGAAGTGACACATGCTCTTAATTCAGTGGGTCTTAGTTATTCCTCCTCTCCTTTTCTCTCCAGACATGCACGGATGAGGTACTTTCTTGCCCTAGAAAGTACCACCCAGAGAACTTTCAGTGAGGAAAAACAACAACATTAAGTATGTCATTTGTTTAGTACACACATTCCTTTGTTATGTGAGAGACACGGATCGCAACAGCAGCATTTGCACTCCAGGAACAGCAACATTAAGTATTTTGCTGGCTACAGGCTCTTTCTAGAGGAACAGCTAGAAGCCAGAGCTACAGGTTTGACTATTTGCTTATTTGATAAGCAGCAGCTCCATACAGTAGATCTTGAAGATTAGTCCTACCTCAGGTAGGTGGCAGAACAAGAGGCTCCTTGAATAGGGAATTCTTTGGCTAGAAGTGAAACAGATGCAGAATACTCGACTTTGAAGTCTAATTGCAATGTTTTCCTGTGCATGTCTTGTTTATTCATTGAGCAAGTTTTCACAGAAAACAAAGAGACAACAAAGCCTTTCTTCCAACAAGAGGACCAAAGCTTATTTGTATATTTTACAGTGTACTAATGAGGTTGACACCCTTCTCTGTTGGTTCATCTAAAGATCAACCAAGGACCTTTCAGGAGTCCTATTTTAAAGGACTGGGAAGACAAATCCAGTATAGCAATTGACCCCATCAATACCATCAGTGTAAATGATGTGCTGCAGCACCTGTGAGAAAGGATGATCTTTTTCATGTTGTCTGCCATGAGGAAGTTATAAAATCTTCTACAGTGATCCCACTGCATGAAGGTTTCCTGTGCCCTAGAAAAAAAACACAGTGCAGAACAAACAAAGCTGTTAATGGAGATCTTGAAAGATCAGATTAATACACTGTTAACATCTTATGGCAGCTTGGAGGCTATGTAAACAAACCTCCAGGCCTTGCCTGCCACAGCTTAACCTTTTCCAGGAAATGACTTCCACTGTGCTGAAGTTTGTTAGTATCAGAAAACAGATCTGCAGTCTCATCTTGCACAACGAAATTAGAAGTTTTGATAAGGGCATTTAAGAGCCATCAATCAAGATCCAAAACACTGACAAAGTATCCCTTTGCAGAAGTTGAATGTAATTTACATAACGGGACTACCAAGGAGAGGGCCAAAACCCGCTGCTGAACAGTGTTGCCTATTGTGTATACAGCTCTGCAGAGGAAATAATTTGTGCAGATGTTTCCAATATGTACAGACACAGCTTCATTGGCAGGAACTGTTAGAATAAATACTAGTTGCAGCTGCAAGTATCATCTGAATTGTCTTTACCTTTTCTCAAAGCAGAATAGCACTTCACAGCTTATCTGTTGTTAAAACAGAATTAAAGCCATCCAGAGTTCTGTGAGCTCTGCCAGATACCAGCACTCCTTTGCTGTGCAGGGTCATGGGCAGGTTAGAGCTTTACTCTTTGCAGGGTTTGCTGTTACTGAGGAAACACACTATCATCTACCCAGCAACTGAAGAATGCTGGGAGCAGTTTCAGCTACTGAAGCACTTTACCACTTAAACATTAACATACTATAAGAACTGCAGCAGATTTAGCATGACCTCCCAAGCCATAACCAGCAAATCCCCTACCAGGGCAAGAGCAAGCTGTTTTCTTGTAGTTAGCAATGCCAGAGTATAGAATTTCTTTAAAAAAAACCCACCCAACCTTCCATATCTTTTTGTCTAGCAAGACTATACCTACCACATTTATGCCAGGGCAGGGGAATGAAGGAAGACAGGACAATGCACATTTCTTTCTTCACAAAACATTTTCCAAACCTATTAAGTTGTTACAAGACATCTGAAGTTAAAGCTACTACATTTCCCTGCAGTTCTTGTGGTGTGCAGCAGTACTCCCAATATGAAGAACTGTAAGCATTGAAAAAAAAAAAAAAACCACAGGCAGCTTCCCATATTTTGAGGACTGCCCAGGTTTTAAAGCTGAGGTCTCTCCCCACAGCCTGTAGCTATGGAGCTGATGCATTCCACAAGATCAAGAAGCAGAATCAAGCCTGTGCAGGCAGAGATTAAGGAATAAGGAGACCTGTCCCTGTTTAGCCTCGGGGAACACATTCCCCCGACTCTGTTAATTCATTAAACTAAGAGTCTCATTCTTCTGGCAAATCCTAGTCTTGCTCTTGCTTTGGAAAGGCTTTCCTATTTCAGAGACCTTGCTCACCACCACTCTTTCCCTTCACTTCCTAAAGGTTATTTGGGGGATAAAGATGGACAAATCAATATAAAAAAAAATAGAATTGTAAACTAACTGATCATGTCTACCAGGGCAATCCACTTCCATGTAGCCCAGGAGGCTGAAGGCAGCTATTTTAATCTACCAGACCAAGCCCAGGAAGGCTAAGGCTTAACCATTTACATGGAGGTGCTTTGTACCTCCTTTCCTCCCACTTCTATAACCAGGGCACAAGGCCTTCCCTCTTCTGTCTTTTACTCAGTAGATATTGCTTTCCCCTAATTCTTCAGCTAATTAGCACTTAAAGCAGCAGCAGATATTAGGTAGGGAGACAAGACCTGAAAAGCCTTCCTGCTGGTTGACCAGTAATAGAGAACAGATGTTTTGTGACAGGAGGTTTGCTAGGAAATGTTTACCCAGCAGGTGGAGGCAAGAGCTCAGTAATCCACACAACCCACCCAGTACTTGCATTAGACTCAGGGAAAAAAAAACCACCCAGTTGTTTTTCCACACAAATATCCAAGTGGAATATTGTTAATCAGGTTGTCCTTGCCCTGCAAGCATAACAGCATTACTCTCAACATCCTTTTGGAGACCAGAAATACAATATTGTATAATTGCACAAGATGAACCAAGTGGACCTCATCCAGATGTTATTCCTGCAAACCCTGTCTGATGGCTGCAATTAAGGAGCTGGCTTCAAAAGGATGCTGTGTACTCTATGCCAGAACCCCAGGACAGCTAAGAACATTTTACATGAAACAAAACAGAGCAGCTGTTCCTGCAGCATCTGTTCAGATTTTAAGGGTGTGAACTAGAAGCAGATTATATGTATTTTAGCAGTAGTCACATCTGACCTCAAAAGAGATTAGGTATGCTCGAATATTACATGTATATTAAACTTTTAGTCACATTTTAATATTTTCAGAAGAGCTTTTTATATTTACCCGTAAGAGCTTAATTCAAAAAGGTGTCTTCAGACTGCAGAATATCAAATTGGTCCCAATACAGGCAGAGCATCAGCAGCATTGAGAGTTCCAGCCACCTTGACAGGGCTCTGAGGCCAAATTCCATAGCAAGCCCCTCACAGGTCTGCCATAGTTTTCACCATTTTCATCAGTCCAAAGGATCATGAACCAAATATCTGAGTCTCAACAGCCCGTCTTGCCTTGTAAATAATCTCATGGCTCAAAGACTGCAACTAAATTACCGTAAAGTCAGATACATCTTAGTTGCTGTCCAAGTGTACAGAAAGTAAAAACTGAAAACAGCTGCTTAGCCAGTTACACTGGCTTCGTTAACTGTGCATACATGGAGTAAAAAGCACATTAGATGAGGCACCAGTTTTTAAACAGCAGCACTGTGCCTGGACCCTTCATCAGTACACGCAAGTACAGCCACCACAGTTCCCGAGTGCCACAGCCTTGGCTTTCATGGTAGGGTAGACATGTTAAAATTTTCAGCAGACTCCAGGGCTATAAGCCTTCTCCTCCCCAGCTTCCCACTCGAACAGCTTCAAGTGCCCCTCCATCTCATCAGCCCACAGCACTGTTTCAGTGACACACACTAAGAGGGCAGCATGGAACAGTATGTACTGTGTCTTTCCAGTCTCCCCAGGTAAGAGCCACCAGATGGAACTAAACACTGAAGCCAAATGAGCTATTATGAACCACAGGATATTTTTTCAGTGATGAGACAATGTAAACTATTGCCTGCAAAACTGGCATCAGCTCAGCAGCTGGTCACAGTGCCCAGCCTGCCTGGTTAATTACACCAGGACTGCACAGGGAATGCCTCCTCTAGGGACACTGTAGCATCACAAGCACGGCCCAGAAGCTGTCAGCACGTACCTGGCCGGGTACAGGAAACCTGTCTGCATTGCTGACAAGAAGCTTAATGCTTTCAAATCAACAAAGCCTCAGCTGATCCTTCAGGAGGGTGGCATCCTGCACACTGCAGTCTGTCAGGCCAGTCAATACAGGAGAAACTACCACCGTCACTTTGCCCTTCCACAAATACCCTGCCAAGGATCTGGCCCCACCTGCACTCCCAGAAGAGACCAGCGTGGAGAATCCTCCAGACCCACCTCAGTGCACTGTACCCCTGGCACACACTGACACAGCACAGGACTCGCTCCTGGTTGGCCTGGCTCTCTCCCAGGTATTTGCACACTATGTTTCCACCCAGGCTGAAGCCGACAACAACCAGCTGGGTCTGAGGGTAGGTCTTCTTGATGTAATTCACCATGGCACCAAATTCCCAGGTGCAACCTAAAAAAGAAGGACAAAGTTAAAGATTTATCTTCTAACATACTTAAACTCCCTGCTTGAAGCTTCAGTTGCGTGCTTTGAGTTCAGCTTCTTACCCTTTCTGACTCTTCAATAGCCTTAAGGTTTTAAGAACTCTGATTCACACATGTGTTCATACATCTGTTTGAGCCCTGTGGAGCTTAGCTCATGCTTAGTTCTGAGAGAGTGCCAAAGTAAGATGAAATTTATGCGCTTAAAAATCATGGCAGCAGCTGATGTGACAATCAGAACTCTTCCTTTCTAAAACAGCCTAAAAAGCAGAGTCCAGCAACTCCAGGCTTGACATTACAGTGTAAGAACACCATACATCATTACCTCCTGAGGCAGTTCACCACTTCTGAAGTGGGCTATCTGGAAGGCAGTTCACTCCTTTGCTTTTAGGAAGACTGTCATGGATCCCTAAATCCCTACTGATGTGGGAAGGGGACAGAAGTGCAGAGTTGGCTTGTCAGGAAGAGCTCTCAGCAGACTCCTGGAGAGCCTGACTAAGCAGGTGCCCTCTGGAATCAGGGGGAAAGGCTTCAGCAGAGACACACAGCCCTCTGCAACCAAAGAGGTAAAGATACTGCAGCTTTCTAAAGGACACACAGGTATCCCCAGGTTTAGAGTCAGAAATTCCGCACTACTCTGTAGAATTTGTCCAGATTATATCCTGAGAGTTGGGATTTTACCAACCCAGCTGTAGCATCCTTGATAGACATCAGACTCTGGCTTTACCTAGCTCTGGAGTAGACTTTGAACACCAGGGTTTGTATTTGTTTCAGTGGAACAGCAAGCTCCTGGCTGAGCAATCCAACAGGGCTTGGGCACTCCCTTGTGAACATTCTTAATGAGCCATTTTCCTCAAGACAACAAAAGCCGCACTGCTCTGGTTTCCTCTGGAAGAAGCCAGCAGTCAAAACACTTTAGTGTTTGACCTTCATGATTTCAGGGCAGCTCAGAGATCCAAAGCTAAAATAGCAACAGGTCAAGCTTGATGTAGAGACTGGGATTCACTGAATCCCAAATTTAGGCTGGAGGATTCAGCGAATCCCATATTTAGGTTACTTGCTCCTCAACAAATATGTCTGGAATACAGCAAAGCTAGAAGGACACTGTGTTATTTGGGTTGGAGGCAGAGTAAAGCCTGCTCATGGTCTTGCTGGCACTTCACTTAACAAGCAACTCTGCCAAGTGATTTACTCCCTTTCTCAAAGGAAATGCTAGGCATTCCTTGCCTTTTCCAAGGTTAAAGACTCAAAGGTATGCCTCAAGAGATGCACTACAGAGTAACTCCCTAAGGCCTAAATCAAGCTCTCAACTTTTGTCAAAAAAGCAAACGCTTTAATGAGGACAAGCTTAGTTTTCAAGACATGGTAGGCTTGCAGCCACTAACAGCCTAGGGCCTCAGTACAAATGAAGGTACTTCGTATTCCTGAAGTGTTTTCCAAAGAGGAATAGATTTAATAACTCTAAAACAACCAACTAATCATTACAGCCTATTTGCCTATCAGACTCACAATCTCAAAGCACAGTATTTCTATTTTGACAATTTAACTGCTCAAGATAACTGTTCTAACTGTTAATCCAAACTGTAAGCAGTATCTGTCATAGTCATCTTCAAACCTAGCACAAGTCAGGTAAACTCGCAATTGACTCCTGGCAGTGTTCCTACAGATATTTACAGTAAAGAGGGACACAAGGGCTCAGGAGAGCTCAGGAACAAGCAGATTAGGTCACAGGCAAAAAGGCCACATTCTACGAAGATCACATTACTCATTAATGGAGCCGTTAAGCCTAGCAGGAGTCACCCTTAACACTGTTACAAATCCTTTATTTTTGTTTCTAGCTCAAGAAAGACTTCTTACTCAAGATGAGAGCCCAAAATCATGGCAGTTCAGCACTACCACTTCTGTAGCTTTACTGTCATACTCTAGAACTGCTGCTGTTTCTTCACATTGTGTTACATGCAGGGCTAATCCTCCTAGAACAGAAATGTACTTTCTGGATGGACTGGTACAAACTCCTCTCAGGTCACATTTTACAAAGCCTCAGAAGTAGCGTTTATCCTTCAGAGACACATTTGTTTCATGTTCCACTAAACTGGCAATTTCAGCATCTCTAAAATCATTTGAGCAGGCTTGTGGTAGACCTAAGAGTTCTTCCCCAGAAGTTTTCAAAAATATGCCTCCTTGATGTGAGAGCTGGCAGAAGAGCCAAGAAAAAGTGAATTCAGTATTATTAGCCTCTCCTCCTCCTCCTCCCCCCACGTAAGCTCAGTTTAGTTCCCAGGAAACAGAACGAAACTATTACCCCCATTCAGGTGCAGCAGTTGTGTTATCCCAAAGGAGGCTGATCAGTGCCTAGAAATTCCACAAGCTTGAAAAAATTCAGTCCCCCAGGTGCCATGAAATACCTACCGTATGTGAACATTCGTGGAGAAGTGAGCTCGATGTTTGGTAAGGCTCCCAAGTGGTTCAGGACAGCACATCTGTACCCATTTTTCTGGGCGTAGTCGACAAAGGTGCGGATGTACTGCTTCTCACTGTGGTTGGCAATCCCCGGGCAGATCACCATCGTGACATCCTCTGTGCACAGAGCAGGGGGGGAAGTTAAGTAAATGTCACTTCATGCAAATGAAGAGGCTCAGAAGGTTTCCATTCCAGATCCGTGGGAAACCATCTACCACAAGCAAGCTAAAATTCCTACTAGTCTGCCAAAAATCCCGTACAGGACAGGAGACCAAGCAGCTCCAGCGCCACAGATGTGAAAGAGTAATTCATTTATGGGAGATGAACGGCTTTTAACTTCAGGGAAAGCTGTACAAACAGTTCTACAGCCACTGCTTGGAGACCAAGAGTATATTCTTCCCTCTGATGGACATTTTTGACATTATACATGTTCTGCCTTCTGACAGCCTGCTGTGACTGTGATGTGCGTGGAAGCTGAGGAGCCCAGTGCTCATTCATGCACTAAGTAGACTGGTTATGCTGTTTTCCCCTCATTTCCCTTCCAGAGCTGAGTGTAATACAGATCTTTGAAAGGAAGCTTTGCTAAGCACAGACATTCTGATCAGCTGACATTAACCATCATCTACTTTGTGGCTAATCTAATGATATTTGATCTGCTGACACTGCTTACTATTTTAACAAGATATCATTTTATCAGTGAAGAAAGTAATTGTTGTAATTCAAGTAACCACAGTAAATTACATTCAGGATTAGCATATGCTCTTCAAATTAGCTATCACTCTCATGTGCAAAGCGCCAATGTTACCAGCTCTAACCACTGAATTTTTGCCTCATTAGAAAAGCATTGTTCAGATTCTCTTCAGCTACAAAGATAACAGTAACTGTTCTAGTGCAGCACTGTACCAGGAGGATCTCAACACCGACAATTAAAAAAGAAATCTGCTTTTTCTCAAGGTCAAATGGGAGTCATGGGCTCTATCCTCATCCGTCCCCCAGAGCACAGAATCAAGGTTAGCAGCCAGCAGCTGTTTGACTGACCTCCAGTGCAGTGCTCAGACCGTGGCTCAAAGAGATCAAACGTAGCTGTCGCTCCATCTGGCATCGTGAGGTACTTGCGAAGTCCATATGGATGTGGTGATCTCACTCTCCCCATTTTTCCATAAAGGGCAGTCTGGATATGTCCACTCTTTCCCCAGATCAGGGGTGGAATGTACCTGAAAGGCAGGAATTTAATTGCTTACCCTTGCCACGTTAATGATCCTTTAAGAACAGATAAGCGCTCCCATAACAAATCTCTCACCAGTTACCAAATATAGTAACAGATATGGAATTGTTTTTGCTATGACTGAACTGGCAGCAGTGATCTTTGCAGCCTTACACAAGAGGAGAGACCAAAATGCTCTCAAAGCTGAAAAAACAGCACTGATAGCAGCAGCTGCAGCCAAAACTCTGACATTTCTCTATATTGAGATGTTAGAGGCACAAATGCTTCTTCATAAATACAGAGAGGCCTCGTGCCTCGGTGAGGTTGGGACTCCATGTTGCCAGCCAACCAAAGTGACCTCTAGAACTGTAAAGTGTTGTAAATCTGTTTTAATTGAAACACTGAAGCCTGCTGGGTTGAGCCACATGACCTTGTGTAAGCACTTACCCACACAAGCCAGTAGCAGAAATGACAGGATTCACAGCAAGTTTTAGAAAACTGAAAGCCTCAAGATTTGCTGGTTGGGACTATTTTACACAGAACTGCTTTACTAAGTTCAGCAAAGAGTACAGGACAGGTTGGTTTTGCCTCTCAGAATTAGGTAAATTTGGGATAGTTTTAAGAGACCCACTCAGAACTTGACAAACTTCCTTGAATAATAAATCCCTTTCAGTAAGAGGGGTGAGTCTACCAATTATTTTTGTTTATCAAGGGTATATTAAAGCTAGGTGACAAAGCAGATTGTCTTTTCCTGGCTTACTGGCCCTCAAAATATATATGTGAGAAACACAGCTTTGAGCTGGAAAGCATTGAAGGCTTAGTTATCAGGTTTTTTTAGTACAAGCAGAGCTGCAAGGGGTGTAACAGGAAACAAACTGTGCCCTACACCACCACCACCACGTGGGCAAGTCACCTGGCCGCTCGGCAAAGGGGGCTGAGCTGATGCCTTCAAAAAAGACAGTTACATCAGCTCTGAATAGGAAAGCATGAATTATTTACTGGTTAGAACAGCAGTCCCAGGGGACACACTTCCAGTTAAGAAACTGTGGTCTCTGCTACACAGAGCAGGGTATCCAGAAGAAGCTTTGGAGCTGCTGACACCACCCTGGATCCTGAGAGATTAGCAACTCCTTCCCTCTTTTGTTTAGGGCTTCCTGCAGTTATTCCCTTTGACTTCTTGGGACCACATGAAGCAGAGATCGTGTTCTTCCCTGTCCACAGAAAACTAGGCATCTCAGGACTCAGATTTACTACTTAAGCCCATAATCCACTGGAATGTGACTGAAACCTTACCTTTGTGCTCTGACACTACCTACTCATACAGCTGGACCTTCCCCATGCCAGCTCCTATGTGTCATATCCGCAACTCCCTCTTCCCCCGCACACTCCTTAAAGAGACTTCCTATAAAATAAGAACTATTTAGGCTTGTTTAGCAAGACAAGAGTGGCAGTATGCTCCTTCTCCCTGTTTGCTTCCCTTATCTACGAGGGAGACTTCTTACAGTCAAAGCAACACAGCAGTTCACCATAGTTTCACTCAAACCTTTTTGCAAGTGCACTTCCCAAAGAAACCCAAAACAGATTCCTGTAGAAGCAGCTACCACTTCAATAAAGGGGAGCATCAGCTGGCAGCTTTTGTAGCAACCTCATAAATTGGCCCTCAGTGCATCTTGGATTTTATCACTCAACTATAAAGCTTTTCAAAGGATCCATGCAAGGCCAGCAGCACTACCCCTTCTCTTCTGTCAGCCCAGCATCTCTGCACTGGGTCTCGCCAAGCGCCTCGTGCATCTGTGCAGATTCCTAATGATGGGGACTGTACAAGCTCATCCTCTGAAATACCTGGTAGAGGTGGAAAGCAGACAGTGGATCCATTCTCACAATTCAGAGCAGATTTCCATTGGAATAATGCAGTCAGACTGAGCCAAGACTGCACAAGAACCACAGATGGTTCTGCTAAAGTCACATACAACTCAGTGAAGAGGCTTTGAACACAACTATTATGCCAGATACACTGCTCTTCTAACATAAGGAAAAACAGTGGCTTCACCTCAGTTCAGGTCAGGAGCAATACTCCACACTACACTGTGCTTAACTGCATTTGTATTTTTTCCACAGATACCTTTTACAGATGGCAGCTTTTGAGTAGAACTGACAAATATAACATACAATAAGAATTTGTAGCTCTTTTAGAAGACACTCAGACATCAACATTGTTTCATGGTTTCCAATCTTGGGTTAAGCATATGCATTGGAAAGTTTTGGCACTTCTGCTTCCACACAGTGTTTTTCAAATCAAAGATTATCCCAAAATCTTACCCCATAAGGCTAACAGGAAAGCAATCTGTCCAGCTACAGCAGCTAAGCTATGCAGCTGTCACTCATTACCGCTACCATCTTGACAGAAAAAAAACAAGCCAAAAAATCTAGGATGTCTGCAAGCACAAAACCTTTCCTCATATTTAATCTGCAGTTCAGTTTCCAGCTATAAGTTACAGTCATCCACTGGAAGAGATGCAGCAGCAGATACCACAGGATGTTGTTAGAGAGGAAATCTGAAGACTTCAAAGACTCACCACTACTGCCAGAGTTTTAATTAAGACAAAAGCCTTCAAGCTTACCAAGAGTGCACTGCTTACCAGTCTGCCTCCACAGATGGCTTCTCTGGGGAAAGAGACCCCCAAACTTGACTTTGAGTAACCCAACTGGAGGTTACCTAAGTACTGATGTGCAATAACTCAAACCTTTACGCTACTTTTACGGGCAAACAGCACAAGCAGTTTCATTGATACATTTTCCATTTAAGGCAGGAATCCCTGCTTTAAATGAAGAGTACCCATAATGGACAAGTGATATCCACAGTTTCCACATCTCCCTCAAAGCTTAAGCTATGTGAAGCCCTATGGACAAGGGAGCATTCACTGCTGCTCTATTCAGTGAACAAGTGTTTGAGCATCCTATGGACCAAGTAAAATGCTCAGCTTATCTTTTATGATGCTAACTCCAGTCAGCTGCTTAAGCATCACACTGCCCGCAGCAAAGATGGCTTGTGTTAGTCATTCTGCATGAAACTGCACTCTCAAACAAGTATTTAAAGGTCAAGACTCAGCATGAGTAACGTGCATAGTACTCTGATGCAGTTTTGTGACTCCTATTTAGTAATACTTAAGCGTATCTACAGTTTGTACTTTATTTTAAAGCAGTTAAAGCTCTAAAATACATCCAAGTGTTCAAGCAGCAGCTTATCTCATCGATATTTTTGTTTAGGTCCACCAACCTTTAAGCAACGGGCTGTTGTGAGGCAAAATACATCCATTAAGTATCCAGGCACTGGGAGATTGAACACCAGGGAGATTGAACAGGGAGGGGGAAAGAAGTTGCCTAGATTGCACAGATCTTGGATTATCAATGAAAAACTAAGACTGATTAAAATTTATGCACAAGGAAGCAGCTCTTAAAAATGTTAATTCTGTTTACGAAGACAAGCTGCCAATCTAACTACTGTAAAACCCAATAAAGCTTTGACAGTGATTCCTCTCTATCAATGAATTCAGGTAAAATCTGTCCTCAGTTAAAGACAAAGTACCCTTATCATATACAGCAGAATCAGACATATGATCTGTCACACTTCCTGTTGACCCTCCATTTTGGCAACGGATAAATCTATTTTAGAAATCTTCCTGTAAGTGACTTCTATGTCTTTCAATGAGACAAATTCTACAAGAACTTCCAAGACCAAGTATTGAGCCTGACAGTGCAAGACTGTACAGAATTGAAGGACTGGGTATCTTTTTATACAGGGTTTGTGTGGACTTTCAGCTTGCATTTGCTAAAACCATTCAAAGAGGAAAGCATAGAAAGAACTCTTCAGCCATGAAGGTGCACAGTACCAGACCAGTGAGGGAAAAGATTTGCCAGGAATTGTGCAAAAGCCTTTACCTCTCTGAAAGGACAGATCACATAATAGGCATAAATAAGTTTTGTCTTATATGAGAAACAGTTCCAGAGACATTTCCATACTCAACCCAGCTGAAAAAAACCCAGTGCTGATAGCAATAGCTAGCACAGATTGTTTTGTAGTGAAGCCAACATTCCTCATGACAAACAGCTGAAAAAAAGATGCTCCTCCAAAACAATATCCTGCAGACAAGAAGAGAATGTACTCAGGGTATTCTTCTTGTGACTTACCTTAACAAAACAAGCTCAACAGGATGCAACACAACCATGCAGACTGAGCAACTAAATAGTATTGAGCCTAAGGAGCATTTGAGCATTGCCCTTCAGATTTTATGCTAAAGCTATCTCTACTGCTAAATTTAACTATGCCTTTCAAACAAGGGCCCTTCACTCAAAAGCAGTTGGCTTCCCTCCAGCATTGATAATCAGCAGAAACAGAGAAAGTGTTTAAAGACTTCAACTCCTCTATGTCTGCTATAAACCAAAGTGGTTCTGAAAAGCAGTGTATTGTAAAGAATACTCCAGCACAGCAAACTTCCCCGTATGGAGATGACTCACTATGTATTCCTCAGTACCCTGTTCCAGTGAAGCGGCTCACAGATGTACAAGAGCCCAGGCACAAACTGTGTCTATAAGAAGCATTTTCACTGTTCTGCAATAGTGGGTGACAGGAGCTGAGCAGCCAGCTGGGTGGTGAACAGAAGTCAGGCAGACCTCTTGCCAAGACCTCCACACACGGACAAGGATAATGTGCCACAGTAACAAAGAGAAGCAGGTACTGATAAAATCCAAAGTTGCGTTGTGCTAGAAAAGGATATTTTTATGTCCGTGAAACAAAAATGGTTTCCCAGTTTGCTCCAGACCCAAAGGCTTTTAACTGACTCATTTTCCTGTTTTGATTTGGTTTCAATAGACAGCAGGGACTCTGGGTAAAGATAAATATTTGAAGCAGTTAAGTTATGTCTTCCAGTAACCAGCCCTATAACTTCCAGTAAGAGGATTCTGCAACAGAAGGCAGACAGGAGAACAGGCCTGGGGATGCAAGTTACTTATTATGGAAGCTGACTTATGTGGCACAAAAGTACAGAGTTCAGTCTTAACTGGCTGAGTGAGTTCACAGCCAGTTACATAAATCTGCTCACAAATGCTAATGTTTTAGCTCCAACTCTGCATTTCAACAGCCCCACATCTTGATAGGTGGCTGCACACAACAGTGCCCAACAGCAAGAGAATTCCTAGGTTTTCCACAAATATTTCTCCTAGCATTTTAATATTTAAAACAATTCCAACATGTGATTGTCGATTAAGTTTAGTGGCTCTCAGGCAGTAGATTATAATTTTAGAGCATGTAGATTGCTCAGTATGCAGGAATTTAGGAAAGTAGCAGCTGTATAAGCAGCTCACACAAAGCACATAAAAACTGTGCTATTTTTATTAGCAAGCATCAGCATTCAGGTCCTCAAAGATCTGAAGTGGAAGTTCAGCAACAGGCTTATTTCTGGAGCATTGCTTCATTTCATCTGAGGAGATTAGACTTTAAACATTAACTCTCACATGGTCTTTGATGTGCTGTAGTACCTTGGATACTGATGGTGAGAAAACAGAGCCTACAATTTGTCCATGTCAGGACACCCTGAGAACTGCTGCCAGCCTTACAACAGGTGACAGATTATTTTTCTCCCCCTCTTTATTGAGCAGTTTGGAGGTATTTAAAGAATGCTTTACAAAAAAAAAAAATCAAACTTAGTTTGAACCTTATCCTTTACTTGATGCGAGGGAATGCAATTTGAATTCTGATCAAGAAAACTCATCTAGAAGTCAGCAGGGTTCAACCCCCTCACACAAATACATAGAAAGCAGCCTTTTCTGCTTCAGCTCATCTAGACTACTCAATGTGATGAAAACACAGCAAATATGTAACAAAAAAAAATTTAAGCAGCTTAAGGAGCTTCCATGTCCCCTGAGCCTCAAAAAAGAAACAAGTGGAGTAGAAGTGTTTCCTGCCCGTAGAAATTGTATGAAGTCAGAACTATTTAAAAGAACAGACTGGCCTCCTTGGCTACACCACTTCCTTCACCATTTAGGCAGCTTTTATTTAGTAAAGTGCCCATCACACCCCTCCTTAACCTTCAGTGACTATAAAGTAGTATTTTAGTCAAAGCAAAGCATGAGGATTACAGCACTTACAGTCTTCCTTCAGAGGGTGAAGGCTTTTTGTTGATAAGAGCTGAGAACAAGGCTGCTGCCAATGCCACAGTACCCAGCAAGAACTCAAGACCCCGAGGCTGCTTCTCTCCCCAAAGTTAACGCTTCAACATTACCAATAGGGAGCTGCCATTCTCCTCTGCCTCTCAGCATGTTCACCTGCCAAAGCTTCAGGGGTAACACTGTTGTTCTAGTTTATTATTCTCCTGGAAGTGTTCCTCCCAGGGTAAAACACTAAGGAGTTGACAGGAATCAAACACTGCCTGCTATTAGGAGGAAGAAAAGAACACTGAAAAGCTTGAAGACAGCTTTTCTGACTACTTGTCTCCTTGCATCCAGGAGAAACGCGGTGACAGTGCAAAGGAGCCTTCTGGTACCAGGCAGCCTACTTATCCAGTATAGGTTAGTGTGCAAACAAAGGATAAGAAGGATTTAGTAAACACTGTCAAAGATCCAGCCTAACAGGCTTGACAGTCATTTGCCTCAATCTTTGAGGAGCTTGCCTTTATTGATGATAAAAAGTGTGCAGACAGCAAGGATAATTATTTTCGATAGGGATGACACGTGCCACATCTCTGCAGAAATAAAGATACACACTTGATGGTAGAATAAATTGTAAACAGCCAAAAAAAGTCTGTGCCTACTACAGTAAGCACTGGCCAAATTTATCCTCATGAACCAAAGAGCCAACGCTGCACTTCCACAGGAGTGAGAGCAGATGAAGGACTTTCTGCACCCACTTGAGAGACAGGAAGACAGCTGCAGCCAGGGATTAGGCCCAAGGGCTCGAGAGCACCAGTAGATGGGCTGATTTTCAAGAGCTTTCACACAAGAAACAGCAATTTGAATGGAAAGGGGTCTGATTATACTACTCTACTTGGCAAGCCACAGTAGAGAACTGGACAGGGCAGAGGAAGGGAAACAGAGGTAAGAAAACATGAGCTCTAAGAAGACATTCTCTTGCTTACCAGTGTTTGCTAGATAAGTAGAAAGCTTCTAGCAATTTAGAGAACTGTAAAAAGCAGTACTAACATCTGCAAGAACAAGGTACCTGGCACGCAGCCGTCTCAGGCAGTTTTACAATTCAAAGTTCCTAAATTATTCATCTACCACCACTTGGCTTATGAACAACACCACAGTTACAACATGTAAATCTGTAGGTGAGGATGGTGCCATAAAGGAAAAATAAAGTCCAAAAGTGTTGTTTTTTTCTCCAAGTACTTTTGAACACCTGCACAGATAGAATAACTTTGCTTATTTCTGCTTTCTCCCTGCCACCCTGTTTTTCCCAGCAGTACCCTCATCCCTTCCTCCCTGAAGTGTAAGGGAGCTGAACAAACCAGGTCTGAAAGGCATTTCACAGCTGTGAACATTCTTCTGTAGAGAAGAATTGGTCATACAACAGTTCTGACAACAAACCCAGTACTGATATAACAAAAGGGATTGCTGGGCTACTTATTTTGCTTTCATGGTAGAATTTGAAAAGAGCTGCTTAATCAGCTTTCCTAACACTCTGAATAATTAGCAAGTAATCAAAGCCTTGCAAGATTTTTCAGTGGAGTATGGCACAAGCTGTTTTCACACAGCTTTTTGCTAATTAGCCCTGCAAACTATTTCATGCATAATTGCAGGAATTTAAATATATTTGTTCCCCTTTAGTCCCCAGGTGACTTTCATGCCTAAAGACAGAATTTCTTTGATTTTTTTTAATTTCTGTATTGGAAAAAGTCCATGATAGCATCAGTAGTAAGGAAAAAAACCCCATATACATCATCTTAAAGTTATCTTTCCTGTTAATCCTTTCAATCCTCAACAGCAATTATATTTGTCTTTCTTAACAGAGATATAAAGGTAAGAGAACTGAACAACTACCCATCAACACATTGTTCTAGCTCATCTCAGCCGAGTTTGCTTCCTGGGGTCATGGAAACCTTTCAGACAATATTCTACCCAAGAACCATGTACAGGAGATCATTGCTGCAGCTTTCAGAGAAGTTGGCAAGCCTGAGCTCAGCTGATCCAGAGAAAACAACCCACAACTGCACACTATTAACACAACACCAGGGTTCTGCAAGCAGCTCTTCACTCCTGCAATTAATGCACAACAGATGTCTAAAAATTGCAATACATGTTCTGCATTTTCACTCTTTAGGGAGTAGTTTGTTCTCCAACAGAAAGTCAAAAACATGGCTGTAATACTGTAGTGCTAAGAGCCTGTGCTGTGAGAAGAGCTGAAATAGGAGTAATATGGGCTCCAAATTAGCTTCCAACCCATTTCCAAAGATTAGCTGATACTAATATGCCTTCAAGACTGGTAATTAACACAGCTTCATGCTTTCTCCTTCAGTGACCATGGACATGTCAATTCAGACTGCAACACTGAGATGGCAAGAGTCTAAGGTACCAAGTAACTTGAATCTCCTTATTTTGCAGTTAAGGCAGTGGACATCATCAAGAATCCAAACACACATTTCTACCAAACCTGGAGTGCATCACAGAACCCTCTTTGGGTTCCAAATTAAAAACAGATAATGCTTTGTTTCCTCTAAAAGTTTAGAGACGCCACGGCCTCATATCTTACACCTTATGCAATCAAGGCACCCAACACAGCACTGCTAAAAACCTCTCATCTCCCCTAGAATGACTACACTTAAGTCAGTCTGACTTTTGAGATCCAAAAGGAAAGTTCATGCAGCTGCACTGAGCACTTACTAGATAATTGATGTATTCAGGGCTTCTAAATAGGACTCGCAAGTTTTCAAAGTGATTGCAAAAGATAAATACTGTAATCAAAGTCCTTGTCCCTCCAAAGGCTCATGAAATTGTACTAAATGCTTCCAATTATTGGTGAAGGTTACTGGAGAAGGTAAGAGCTGCTGCACTGATTCTGGAGGTCCTAGAACAGAAGGTGAAGGATCAGCCTGCTCAAATACAGAGCTGACATAAGGTCAGTTTGAAGTGAATGCAACAGCCTTAGAGCTGGCCAGTAAGTCATCACTTTATTAAACTAGTTATGATGTGCTCTCCCCAGTAATAAATTTCATTAGTTTTCAGTCAACTTAAGGCACTTCAAATAGGAGTAGGCACTTTAAAACTAATAGCCACCCCTGTGTTCATTACAAGTGCACTGACACAGCATAAAAACCATTTCCTCCCTGTAACCAACACATTTCCTCCCTAAGAGAAAGGAGTACAAGAACATGAACAAGTGCTGACTGCATCTGTGGAGAGCCCTGCACAACAAGGCTTGGTCCTAACTCCTGGTACATTAACAACCATGAAACCCTTGACTTGGAACAGGTTTATTTTATCAAGACTGTACTCTGACATTCATTTGCACCCAGGTTTAAGAAACACACTGTGCAGAAGAACGGATAAGTGCAGCTCTTATTCCTAAAATACAGGCCAACATGGAAAAAAATATACTTACTCTTTGGTCAAAAGTGGGCAGGATTTGAGCAGAAAACGTGCCAAAGCAGAGTCCTGGTAAATGAGTTCAGGAGGGGCAGTTGGGCTTTTTAAATTCAAGCAGCGAACAATAACATACAGCACAGCAGCAACTGCAGCCAGCTTCACCCCATCAAACACTGCTGGCAGCTCAGAGGTTTCCAATATTGCACTCATTTTGAGCCTGGAGATAAAAATAAAATATTAAAGCTTTTAGAAATATACTGTTGGATGTATCAACTGTCATGTCAGATTAACAAATTTAGTTGGTTAGCAGAGTTGTGTGTCAACCCTGCTAAGAAATCCTAGCATGTCAACTCAGATTAGCAACTTTAAAGAGGAAGGGAAATTTATTTTGTATTGGTCTAAGCACACTGACCAACAAAAGAAATAGAAACTGGATGACCGACTGGGAAGGAGATTTATTCCTAATCAGTGCTGCATTACAATTGCACCAGTTCTCAGGTGTCAAGCCCTAGTCTGCAGCCAGTCAATGCATTCAGGATCTTGCACAGGACTACCCACAGCTCAAACAGAAGCCAGGTAAAAAGTCAGTCTGTACAAACACCTTAGCAGCTTTGGATGTGTGTTTCTTCACAGATGTACAAGACAGACTTGAAAATGAGAACCTGAAAGAACTCCTGTGTTAGTTCCTCAGCCTGAGTTTTGTAATTCCATGAGAATACTGGTACTAAATCCTGTCCCTCTTTAAGGTAGTCACTTTATGTACTGACAATTTCAGCATTTCTTTTAGTTCATTGCAGTTCTGCAGCTGAAGGACTATATTAATACCTAGTCTTTCAAGGGCTTCAAAGTAAAGGAACAGGGGCAGGGAAAAGAACTAAAAAAAATATATCCTTCCAGCTTGAAATCAAGTTCTTAAACCAATCCAGCTTTTTTTTTGAACAGACAGTTCAAACAGCTTGCTGCAGTGCTTGTTGAAGGGGCAGGTCTTTCCTCAGTCATGTGGGTAACCCAAGTAAGACATCAACTGACAAGCCAAGTCTTACCAATTTCAAATTTTCCCCAAGCTAGAAAAAACTGCCAGTCCTCAGTAGACTTGTCACCTTCTGGATCCACGTGCTACAGGAGTTCCCCTGTGAAGGGAGGAAAAGCAAGCTGATTATTACTGACAAAGCTGCATCTCTCAGCTGGAAAGGATAAACACAAATTTATACAAAGGTCCCACCACAGACATTGCAACTGATTTGGGTAGTCAGTCATAATAACCTCTTCAACTCTGATCCATCTGCATCAGAAATCTCTTGCCAGTGGACAGATTCCAGACCAGATCACTTGCCTACAGCATATTAATTCATCTACAGTATGTAAATACACCTTCATGAAGAGATGGATCCCAATCTCTAAGACAGTACAGCACAGTACCAAGTTAGAAAACCTACCCTAAGCCCTTTGCATTTAAAAAACACAATTAACAGGATACTGTTTTACTCAACTGTGCAACATCTACATTGTTACTGAAGTGTGAAGACTGAAATAAGTTTTCTGCTACTTTTATTCAGGCTTAGCAAGGCAGCTCACTCCTACAGATGGCAGCTTGTAAACAGTCTCTGCTTGTTCCCACACTTGCTTTTTGCGATGTTACAACATATCACACTTCAAGACCGTGAGAGCCACAGGAGGCTCAGACACAACCACCTAATTAATACCAGTGCACATGCAAGAAGGCTTGTTACAAGAATTTGATGATGCCAATAAAGGAGAGAGCTTTCAGCCTGTGACCGTAAAAGTGTAAGTGATATTTACAATTAGGGCTGGCTTCCTACAGGCACAACAAATCGATGGGGAATCAGAGCTTCCAGGAAAAGCTCCAGAACTGTCTGCTCCCTACCACAGCTGCTGCTTCCAAATGGAAAACACCAGCAGGACAGAGCTTTATTCTTCCTAGCAGGAATGAAGAGCCTCAGAAGTACTTTCTGTACTCAGTGCAGCTACACTAAAATCCCTTGGAGGAAAACACAAATGACATCAGCTATTGATTAACAGCATGCTGGAAAGCTGCAAGTTTCTGCCACCACAACCATATGCATCACAGAACAGAAGGTGAGGAAAGAAGAGACATTTAATTTTGGACAGCTCTGAAGCTTTTATTTTCCAATTCTGAGCATCACAGTAGGAGGGAGCAGAGTGGGCCACAAAAAGACGTCTTCTACTCAGAAGATTACATTGGCATCACATATCTCAATGAAGAGTTCAAGTAAAATGTTCAGCTGTGTCATGTCCACACTTGTATTTTCACCAACCCCACCATCAGTTGTGTAGGAAACAACAGGCAAACAACAGAAATGCCTTCCCCAGGGAAGGTACAATTGGCAGAAGAGCAGACCAAGTTCCTCAACTCCAGGACAATCAGGTGCTCAAGCAGATCTTCCCCAGCTGAAACTCCCAGGAGTTCCATTGACATCTTCTTTTCATCGTTTTATTTAGAAAATTATGAGACACTAGTACAGGAGTTACCCCAGACCTTCCTGACACCTGGATTTTAAGCTAGTTTGCCATTTACAGCTTTCACCTTTGTTAATTTGTTAAAAATAAAGCTGGGCACAATTAGTCATTAGGATTTTGTACCAGTGAATCAGTGTAACTGATCCAGCTAAGCCCTATCTCCCTGAGAGTGCTCTCCCGTGTAATCTTCAGATTACAAATGCACCACGTCTTTTCTGATATTTTATCTCATTTTAGCCTGTCACTCCCTTAAAACAGCATACCAGCTTGATATTACTTACAGAAAAATCAGCTGTTGGTAGGCAGGATTATGCTTTGACACTTGTGAACTAGTACTTTTCCATTTTAAGACAGTGTAAACGCACATTCACTGAACTTACACACCTCAAACATGTGCTAGAGGATCGTGTATTTGTCAGGATCTTCACCCAAAAGCTCAGATCAATCTGTAGATGTAACACAAAGCTGGCGCTGCTGCTGTAGTTGCACAGGTATCTGCAGTGATTATTTAAGCAACGGATCTAAGCGCATGAAGACTAGATTGGTAAACTCCAAGCCCCATGGATCCAGCTGTGGCAATTCAGGTACTCTCTCTAGAGTCTGGTATTTCTGAAGACCTAAACAGACCCATCTCAGCCAGGGTAGATTTGCAGGGGCTGAGTCAAGGCACTCTGCTCTAAAATTTCAAGGGTTTAGCTTAATAAAATGGATTTGAGCTCTGCCTCTAATCACACAGGACAAATGCCTCCCTCTTTACCAGCTGGGATAAGGTCACCTTGCTTCTGTTTTGTTAAACCCTTTTTGCATTGACCCAATAAACTTGCCTGTTTACAAAAAAGGACAGATAACCGCAGTGTTGAGCCAGACAAATTTTAATCTAGAATATCCTCTGACAGGGTCAGCATTAATTTAAATGGACAAACATTTGGTCTCTTCTGTATGCAGAACGCTGGATTCACTTGTGGCAGGTTAGACAAAACTAGCGAGAACCAGCAAGTATAACACTGGAAGCAATCAAGCCTGCCTTTCCATCCATAACAGGATTTCAGACCCACACTGAGGAACACAAAGAATTTGGAACTCTTGGCCTCAAGAATGTTATTTTGAAGCACCTTAATTACACTTCTTTATTTAAAAAAGAATCACTTTCAGGCATGACAGCCCCCAAGACCATCAGCCCTTCTGAGCAATGTTCTTAAGTCCCAATCGTGACTGAGAGATAAGTTTAAAATCAATCACTGGAAAGCAAGTGTTGGATTTGTGGTCTTTTCATTTGCCCTTTCATCACAAAAAGCTGAAAATCATGTTATAGGAAACATTTCAGTACTACTGCTAGAGTGTACTTCACCTGTACAAGTATAATGAGGAAAAAAAAAAAAAAAAGAAAAACGTAGCTCCCCTTTCCAGACAGGAATAGAAACAAAAGCCAGTAGAGCTGTAGCAGTTTCTTTACTGTCCTTTCAAAGACACTGGGCTTTGGAAAAGCCATCGAAATATTTACTTGTAGAGTAAGTGAATTCACAACTATCACCAAATCCAGGACTTGTACACGTTTCAGTTACAGGTTTCCTGTGGAGAGGAAACTCTTCCAGTGAGAAGTCACTCCACACTGTGACTCAAGGCAGCACAATCAGGATTTGGTAACTACCAAGCATTACAGCTCCTCCACCCACGGAAGCAGAGTCTGACTTTGCACACTGGAAAGCCAACATTAAAAAAGCAAAGACATTAAAGGAAGCCATTCCCACAGGGTCCTTTTCTCGGGCCTTTTAACGAGTCACTGAAAGCCTCATTTCACTAAAGCACTGGAAATGCTTCTAGCTAAAGCAAAGATGCAGCTATATGGAACAGACAAGAGCAAAGGCCTCTTTGAAAGGGACTCCACTAGCAAGATATTTTATGCTCCATTACATTGACTGAAGAATCTTGAAGGAATGCCTTTTCCAGGAATGGCAGCTCCGTATAAAAGCCTCATAGCTGCCCTCCCACCACTCCGCACTCTGGCTCACTGGTGCTCTCCGAGCTCAGCTGGACACCAAAGCATGCCTGGCCAACGCTGAAAGTCTTTAAAAATCCCCTTTCTTATGCTTTTAAAGCTTCTACCAAGTAGTATAATACTCTCTCTTACCCACAAAGATTCAGAAGTGCTAAAGAAGTTGTCTGACAGACTGAGTAGACAGACTTTGTTAACTAATGCACCACACATTTCTTGGACTGGTTTAATATATTTTTAGCGTCCACTTGGGGAATAAAAGTCAAAGAAAGTATGTTAGACAAGAGAAAAGCAAGTCCACCCTACTACTTTAAAAAGAGTTGTGCCTGGGCAGATCAGAAGTAAGTTTTTTTTACCACCTCTTTGAAGGGGAAAGAAGGATGGCTGTTTCACTGAAATTAGTTCTTTGGGGAATGCTTCTAGGAAATTAATTGTCTTTAATATCAACCAAAGCTAATGCCTCTTCTGAAAGATACACTGCAAAATCGGAAACTACAGGCCTGTCACTACCAGATAAGATATTTAGAACCACATTATGGAGAAGGGAACTTTATTAAGGAAAGGGCTGAAAGCCAGGGCAGTACATGCCCTTTTTAAAAAAACTAAGTTTTATGCTTATTACTCAAATCTCACTCCAGGAAATGTACAGAAGTGTCACATCACTGAGCATTCAAGGGTTTCAGTGCAGAGGAAGATGTTTTGAGACCATCCAGCTGAAGATGAATAACACCTGGGAAAGGCTCTGAAGCATTTGTCCTGATGGGAAAGGCTGCCAGACTTTTTGCAAAGCACTGGAGGGCAGTCTGAAGGCACACAATCTACATAACTACAGGAACCGGTTCAAGAGGAATCATGAAGAAAGCCTCAAGCTTTATTGCGCAGTCCCATATCCTGCCTTTTACACAGGACTTGTATGAAAAAATTATTTCCTTTTTATGGAAAAATGTCAAGTCTAAACTGCTACTTTGTTTCAAGAAAATGAAAAAGATAACAAGTATATTTACACCAGCACTGTACCTCACCAGCTTAAGCACACAAAGCAAGTCATGATACCATTTATCTTAAAACTGTGTGTACCCAGCCCAAGCTTATCCCGAGCAA
The DNA here is from genome assembly GCA_035584735.1 of Pseudotriccus pelzelni. Lineage (NCBI taxonomy): Eukaryota > Metazoa > Chordata > Aves > Passeriformes > Tyrannidae > Pseudotriccus > Pseudotriccus pelzelni. Next base: position 8,146,566 of record JAWMRA010000016.1, on the reverse strand, counting down.
AACCTCCCATAATCTTCTGTGGTAGCTTAAAGAAAAACACGTGAAACAAATGCTGAGATCATCTTGATGCATCACTCGGTACTTCTGGCCATTTCAAAGAGCCAACTAAGTCTCAGACTTCCAGAGCACAGAGGGTATAATTAAGAATTAGCTGAGCACTTCAAGCAGTTAAGCTTAGGGTTAGATGTGGCCATGGGAGATAAAGTGCAGTCCTCAGGAGTCCAGCAAAGCCCACCACGGTTTTGTTGTCCAACATCTGACAGATTTTACCTCCAAACAAAGAGGGCACCCTGACATGTCCCCTCACAAGGATGCTTAAAAGAACACTATTTGGACAGCACATGGAAGTCCTTGGTGCAAAACCCTCACCTCGTGCCAGAGCCAGCACCCAGGCCAGGATTTGGCTGGTTGGCAAGTACAGACACCAGCAAGTATTGTTTACACCCTGTTCCAAAAAGAATTTCTTGGCTGGTGCCTTCACTGGAATTTGACCTTTTCATGAATTACAATACTTGGCTCATACTAAGTTTAGAGGTACTGTGAGGTTACAGGGATAAAGGTCACATCCCAAAGCACCACCAGCACAGAAAGACAGGTACCTTTAACTGGAGCTTTTTCCTTTTTTGACTTGGAGGAATCCTACATCTTCAGAGCAGAAATCAACCACCTAAGAGGTCTGGGTGTATATCCCAAGGCAACTTGCTTAAAAAGCACCTGAGAATAATTCTACAGCCAACAGGGCCAAAGGATCTTTAGGTCTTTCAGTTCTCCAAAGAGGGCAATTTACAGTCAAATGAGTCTTGAATTTCACTTCCTTCCAACTACAGGAACTGCCTTTGTTTCTTCACAATATCATTTTAGTTGATCAAAAATAGCTCAACTGCCCCACAGGCAGCTTTTGTGTATTACCCAAGGAGGTTGCTATGTAGACTTTGTGTATGTTCCCTTATCTGGTTCCTCTTTGTCTCAGACAGACTGAAAAACCACCACTGCCTTAGCTTTCATTGCACACACCTGATGAAGATGATTAAACTAACACAGAACAAGGCTCTGACTTCACAGAAATCAATTAATTGCAGTAATCAAATAACTATGCTTGCTTAGATAACGTAAGCCTTTCCTTTAAGATAAGATACAGAGACTTGACACTCTGTCACACCCTAACCACTACCTTACAGAACTACAGGGCAAAGTTTCAGCTTCTTGTACAAGAGGTCAAGCTTACTTTCACATATAGAGGGAAATACTGGGTAACACCTTTACACAGCCTTATAGCATTAGCTGCTTATCACACACCCTGTGCCAGCGAGCACCATCACACTCAAGGAAAGAAGTGGAATAAACAGACTGTAGAGAACCTGACAATCCATGCTCAGCAGCTGAGGGAATGATCCCAGCATCAAGCCATAGAGTTAGGAGAGCTAATAAAAACTACGTTACAGACCAACACCCCCAAGGAGCCTGCTCTATTCCCTCACTGTATTTTGAAGCACAACATCACATTGTTAAAGCCTCATTTACACTCCAACTCTGACCTCTCCATCCCCAGTCGCAGAGCTCAGCTGTTCATACTGGAGGAGCAGCTCAACGTCCAAGCACATCACAGCTGTTTGCTCAGCCACAGAGTGCACAGACAAGCAAGTAGGGAACATGCTCCACACCAGAGCAGCTGCACAGCAAGGAAAGACCACCTACCCCAAAGCATGACAGGTAAGAGAACTTTATTCAAGACTAGTGCAGTTCAAGTAGTCTGAAAACACCTATACCTGAACATGATCCAAAGCTGAGGTGCCACTTGACTGAGGCCTTCAAACACCTTATTTTTTATCCCTGACAAACAGCTTCTCTCCACAGGGGAACAGAAGATTTGCAGAGTCATTCTCTCAGAGTCTGTCCATGACTGATAGAAGGCTCACACTAGAGAAGTCCAATTCACGTAATGACATTGAAAACGAAGCAACATTTCAGGACAGAAGAACTACATACAGAGAGACAGGACCTGACCAACACACAATTACCACCACTGCCAAGTACTCAGGTCCTACCAGAATGCTGACTAAAACAGAGGGTTTTGAGCACTACAGTTACCAGCAGCTCCACATCTGAAGAGCTACATTGCCCTCTCTCCTGCTGAATTCCAAGTGAGAGGTGGGATATTATAGGCATATGTCTTAGGACATTTTGTCCTTACCTCTTACAAAGACATTCACTGTGACTGTGCATCTGCTTATTCCACTTAGTGCAACCTTTCATAGTCACATATGCCCAACCTTCACAGAACTGGGTGTTCCAGTTAAGGGGCAGCCAAGCTTGAACACCCTCACCATAACCTTTCTGGAACCTGCAGCTCTATGCAAAAGCATCTTTGAAGATTTAAGTTTAGAAGCAGGACAAATTATTGAAGAGTGACCCTCTCAATAGCAGTCTTTTGTCCCCTTTTGAGGAGCCTGTACTATGCTTTTTGAGTACTGAGTGTCCTGAATAGGGCTGTATCTCAGTTAATCAAAACTAATAGATAAGACACTTACGAATGGCGTTGGCAAGGGCTCAGTCCATAGTAGTAGAGAAAGTTGTCACTGTCATTTATTTTAGTCAGACCAAACCCGCAATAAAGAGAAACAAGTATTTCTCAACAGCAGAGTAAGTGCGAGGCAACTGCACTTCTTGGTCAATCCAGAGACACAGATAAAAATCTGTACCCTGCCAAGCGCGACGCCTCCTTCCACTGCCGTTACCTCTAACGGAGCACAGGCACAAAGATGTTTCAAGCACCTGGTTTGTACAGAACTGCTTTGCAAAGCATTTTGAATTATTGCTGCCTGATATTGGCAGAGCAAGGTTGGCAGTCAGAGACAATCTTTATTATTAAGTCAACTGATACAGCTGAAGAAAAGACAAACCCTTGGGCGTACAACCCTTCCCAGAGCCAGAAGAGGCTGAGTTAGCTGCCTGACTGGGTTAGCATCACTGCCACCCACATATGTTGGGCAAGTGGGACTTTGCTTCTGCACAAGAAGAACAATGTGCCCTTGCATACTGAAATTAAATCAACTGCTTGGTACTGCACTCAGTCAGCTGAGTTTGATCAGTTGTTTAACTGTATATAAGTTTAAAATTTGCAAGATATTTAGGCTGAAGAAGGGCAAATACTTGCACAGAAGATCAATTGTTCTATAGCACCTTAAAACTAGTAATTCAGAGCTTTAACACTTCATGAAAGACTGTTCCAACAAAACTCAAAAGCAGAGGTGAAGACTCCAATATACTAGCAAAACTGATTATTTAGGCTTTTGCTGGAAAGTACAAACCACCAGTTTCAGACTGCACCTTTCAGTAGAAATTATAAGCACCCAGCTTATTATAAGATCCCAGCACTTACATCCCTATCAGAGGCTTTGCTAAACCCTGTTCTTTAACTTATTCCAAGTTCTGATACAGCCAGAGCCAGCAGTGTGAAAGTAGAGATGAAGAGGCAAGAGACGCAGAGCAAAAGAGGGGGATAACAAGACAATGTGAACCCAGTAGCACCCAGGCCATTTCCATTACTGACTGAGGTTAAACTACAAAAGGTTTGAAGCGCTGCCCTAAAGCCACCATTTCCTGTTGTGCACCAAAGCACACCTGAAGGTACAGCTGGCACTTAGTAGATTCAGACAACCTGTGCCAAGGACAGAGGATATTGTTCTGCCATCTTTCATTCCCAGTGCCACATCCCAGAACAACTATTTCAACGTGTTAATCTCTGTTTTCCCATGACAAGTTTAATAAAGCAGCTTTATGAAACACTAAGAGCTTAAGCTGCTCTTCATTCCCTGAATAGAAAAATATAGCTTTTACTAGACTAGGACAAATTAGTTTTCAAGTTTAACTTCTTCAGAAACAGTTTTGCATGATGGAAGGACTTATCCCCAAACTCCCCATCTTCTCCACTCCTACAAAAGACGGTTTGGTCAATCTTAGATCAGCCCCATCTTCTGTGCAGCTAATTCACACAGTAAAATAGAAGATCCCCTGGGCAAAATCAACTATTTTTAAGAATAAGGCAAGAGAACAGAAGAACCCAAACATTAGCTCTGATTTCCCTTTTAATAACCTTGCTGTTGTTACTCTTGACTTTGAGACTAAAATAAGACAGGCCTCAAATAAGAACAGCTGCTTGTCCACGGATCCAAGGGACGGGAGAACCCCTGGAAACTCCTCTTGTGAAACGAGAACTAAGCAAGCACCTATGAGAGGACATAGACAAACCAAGACAAGATAACACAACAACCAAAGACTAGTTGTCAATAACACAACTCCCTGCACAGGAAAAAAATGTTATCGCAGAAAGTCTGAAGATATCACAAACGCAAACAGCTGAACTGAGTGTCCTACCAACACCATATCAGCAGGGACTAGAACATGTCAACCTAAGCAATATTACCAATGTGGCTGAGTGTGATAATAATTGATAAATAAGGTCTGCAAGTTGAACACACTGTACCAGTTAGCTGATTAACAAGCCACTAACATTTGTCACAGAGTGAGACACCAGTGCTGTAGAAGTCAAGCAGCAATCTGCAAGAGGCAGACAGGAATCTTTAGTGCTTGCCAGGCCAGCCCTAACCCTAACCCAATTGTACATCAACAATAAGAGGAAGCTGTTATGAATTCTCTGAGGAGACCTGCGTGAAAATGCAGAATGCAATCTTTCCAGCCATAACTGCGTGAATAAAGCTACTGCTGACACACCTCTTCAAAGAAGTTAGTGTCAGGTGAGGGATTTCATCAGCTGTAACAGATGCACCTACCCACCGCGTGCTGGAGTAAGTCACAAGTTACACGTGAAGGTGCAGAAAGGAGCAGTCCCATCACACAGGCCGACAAGCAGGTACATAACACCGAACAAAAGGGAGCCTGAAGCTGACGCGAGGTGCTCCTACCAGAGTCAGGACCTTGGAGCACCAGGGAAGAGGCCGTTTGTGGGGAAGAGCGTGCCCTGACAGGCGAAGGCACAGCTGCCCTGGCTCTAACCCACACAAGGACCACCCTCTGCTCCGCACTGAGCTCCCGATCGCATCCCACCCCGGCCTTCCCTCCCCGCGAGCACAGGGATGTGCAGCCCCCCGCCCAGCTTCGCACCCCCAGGGAGGGCAGGGGGCGGCCGTCACCGCACCGCCAGTCCCAGAGCTTCCACACCCGGGGACAACCGGACACCAATCTCCACAGCCGAGGGACACCCCACCTCCGCCCCGGGCAATAGACACGCGAGGACAACGCACGGCGACCGGGCAGGGCGAGACCCTGCCGCAGGGCAGCCCACCGGGACCATGCACCGCTGGGGCAAGAACAGGAGGAGGACCCGGCCACCCCCCGATGCCCGCAGGAAGGTGCTCCCAGCCTCACCTGCAGGCCCTGCCGGGCGCACAGCCCCCACTGCTCCCGCCGCCGCTCCCGCCCGTCTGCCGCGGACCCGCCGCCTGCCGCCCTTTAGCAGCCGCCCTCGCCGTCCCATTGGCCGCCGCCGCGCCGCTTCCGCCCAGCACCGCGCGGCCATTGGTCAGAAGTCCAGCTGAGGGCGGGAGCTCGCGCGCCAGCGGAGACGAGCCGGTGCCATTGGCTGGAGGAGGCGCTGCGGGGCGGGATACCGCGGTTCTATTGGTTCTAATGCCTGTCAGTCAGGCGGAGAGCGGTGATTGGCGGCGGAGGGCTCAGGGGGCGGGGCTGCCGGTACCGAAGGGGCGCAGGGGGCGTCGCCGCCATGACAGAGCCTGAGGGAGTCTCAGTTCCATGCTGAGCTTCGCCGCTCCCTGCTGCCAGAGCCAACGCCCTTGGGGCAGGGAAGGCTGCGTGGGGAGCGGCTCTAGATGAGGGACACGTTCACCCCTCAGTGATATGGAGCTCCGTCGTCCTGAGGGCAAAACCTTGTCCAGGCCGCTGGTGAGCTGGTGCTGGTCATGTAATAATGAGTTGCAACTAAAAGTCATTTAGGGACGAGACTTTAGGGCCTTAAAAACAGTGTCGGGGCCTTCACCACGCTGGCTTTGGTTGCCATGGGCCCACAGGCCACCTGTGTGTGGCAAACACTGGGACCACCCTTGGGCTGTGCCAGCAGCAGGGAAGGGCCTTCCCTGGTCTCTCAGAGGCACAGGAGTGCCCAGCGTCCTCCTCACAAGTAGGGTGTGTGACAGGGACAGCGAAATCCACTCGGAGGTGGATGGACCCTGCCACGTCAGGGAGGCACTGGAGGGAAATAAATTACAAGATAAAAAACTGTCCACAGTGCAATGTTTATAAACCTGCTTTTCTTGCGTTAACCCAAAAGAGCCACACGTTACGTTGCTGGTAACATCAACTGTTCCAAGCTGTGCTTGTGGTTGCTTTATATAACTGGGTGGAAAAATCCTTCCTCTCATTTCAGACATTTTGGTTCCTCTGTTTACTGGGAGTTGGAGCTTCCTACGTAGAGAAAGCTCTGAAGGAGCAAGTCACATTTTCCAGGGCGCTGTGCATGTGGAGAGATGAGTAACTGCTGTAGCCTGAGTCACAGGGAAGGAGGGAGCTCTGGGGAAGGGCAGAGAGGGAGCTGCTGGAATGACGGTGGCAGAGCAAAGAGCGGCATCCTCTCTTCCTCGATTACTCCAGGTGTGATCCTGCACCACTCCGTCGAACACCGGTATTCCTTATCGTTTAAGTAACCTTGTGGGAATGCCCAGGGTTTATGGTTGCTAAATTTGTCAGAGACTCAGCTGGGCTGAGGTTTGGTGTGTCTCAAGGCAGCTGAGCTATGCTTGTGATCAAGACACCAGATAGACTCAGCAGATAAACATCCGGTATCAGGCTTAACTAAGTATTTCAGGAATGTGTTTGAGTTTGATTACACAAAATCGCAGTCCAATTGACTCCAGGTGTCCCTTAGCTCCTTCACCATCTGATCCAGGCAGGAAAAAACAGATCCAGGCAGGAAAACATGCCACAAACTGGAGCTGAGCCTCTGGGCAAGTCTTTTATTTTAAATCCTTGAGGCTGTTGGAGATTTCTCTGACCTGAGAGAAGTTCAGCTGTTAGAAGGCAGCTTTGTTATGGACCCTGTCACAAAACAGAGCAAACCAAACTCTCAGCTGCCCGCTTCTTGCTGAGGAGAAATGAAGCATAGGATGGTCTGTTACACCAGGGTTGCTCAGATGCATCAGTGAGGAATGACAGACAAGAAGTGGAGGGGACTTAACACTGGAGAGGGGGCAGCACAAATTCACAGGTGGCTGTGGCAGCAGTAGCCAAAATCCTGAGTTTTGTTTATTGCAGTAAGAAGGGAAATGATGGAAAAGGTGCCATGTCTCCAGGAATAGGAAGGAAGAAATGAGGCAAGTCATTGTCATTTCACTCTGAGCAATGTTGGGGGGTTCCAGCTATACCTTGTGGTGTGGGAGCAGGAGTGGCTGGGAGGGAACAAGAGCATTTTGGGAATACAAAGGGCTTGCGAAGGAGCTGCCCTCCCTCAGAGTATGCTGGGAGTTTTTCCGGCCAGCTCGCTCCGCAGGGCTGGCGCTGGGAACAGCAGTGTTGCCGTAGGTGGAGTGCTCCGGCCCGGAGCCAGGAGGGAAGCTGTGCCACTCACAGCAAACAGCTCGTGCTCAGAAAATGTCAGCAGGAGCCTGAACCATCCCGAAAGGAAGGGTGCTGGGAAGGGCCGAGCTTCATTCCCAGTCTTATGGGGAAGGATTTTGCAGCTCCAGCCCAGCAGATGTTTCTGCCTGATGTTAATGCAGGGAAGTGGGATGGGGGTGTCTACGAACACCCTAATGCTTCAGAGACAGGACGATCCTTCTCTGAGTAGTGTGGATACTGCTAAAGGGGCCGAATGTATGTGCAGGGAACTGCAGGCACAGGAAAAAATGCACTTTGCCTTGTGCTTTGGGCGGGCAATTACCTCCGTACAGAGGCCAAAAAAAGACTGATGATAATTCCACCTTTTTAAATGCAGCAATTGGAAAGGTACCAGGCAGAGAGAACTCCACGTGCTGCTGAGCCAGCCTGAAGACACCCCCGTGCAACACCGTGGTGACAGTCACCTTTTGTTCTTCACATCCCTCTCTCTGTGGCTGTTGCTGCCACAAGGAACTCAAACTCTTTTTCTGCTTCGTTTCCCCTGGCCCAGCTTTTCCACTGCTCAGCAAACGCGCCGTGTGCTGAAGGACTCCCGCGGACTTTGCACCCCCGAGGGAACCTTTTTGCTGGAGGAAACATCAGGGTGTTCATCTCTTCCAGTGTGTAGTAGGGAGCAAAAACGAAAACATCTCTTAGACAGGGCTTGATTGCCAGCTGAAAATAAGCAAAGTGCCTGTCAGTGACATGTGAGCACAAAAAAAGCTTTGCAGATGGAAATAAAGGCAATGCTTTTTTCCTCTTCTCCCGCTCTGCCTTCCCTGCAGTGCCAGCAAGGCTTTGGCTCGTGGGCTGCAGAGCCGTGCTGTTCCGGAGCCTGTTGGATCTGGAGGCACAGTGCTCTTTGCACTCTTACGTGTTTTCTGAAAATGGTGTCTAAAAGCGTAATGGGCACTTTGCAGAGCTCTAAATAGCCCAGCCTCTGGCCTGAGGAGCTGGCAACGCACAGAGACAAGTGCCCGGGATGGGAGAATGGCTGCATCGTATAAACCAGCCAGAGAGGTGGCACGTGTCCCACCTGCTCGGTATTTTTCCATCACATTCTCATTCAGCTGCTCCTTGCCAACTTCTAGCTCTGTCACGCTCCTCAAAAGCTTCTACTCTGGGTTTATTTAGCATGCTATTTATTTCCTAATTATAGAACTGAAGTGACTGACCTCAGTCAGCCCTGCTGGGTACTGCTGTCCACCTTTTTGTCCCCTGTAGACCACAGGCTCTGGTCTCTAGTGGCTGAAGGCCATTGCTAGAGACTTTCTGATTCTCTTTTTTTTTTGTTTTTCTACCAAACACACGAGGGCTCTGACTGCTAGCACAGGGAGCCTCAGTGATCATCTTGGAGCAAATGGGCTATTGCATTCCCAAATTCTTTAGGCCAAAAGAGAAATGCCACTGAGCTGAGCACTTTACCAGGCTGTGCTCCACTGCTTCTGTCCACAAATTCCCAACAGCCTTTTACAACTGCTTTTACTCCACATCCAGCCACAGCTGCTGGATGGAGGAAGAGGTTTTGAAAACCACTCCCCAGTAACAGCAGTGCTGTTGGTCCTGCTTCTGGATGCTCCATAGCACTTGAATCCTGCCTGGCTCCACATGCAGTCTTGGTGCTCTAGGAGAAGAACCCATCTGTATCTCCCTCAGATGAATCTATGCCACAACACTCCTGAATTTTTCAGGGAGTCTGGTTACGTGAAATTCCTACCTTCTTCACCAAAAGCTGCCAGGCTGAGCAGACCTGTCCCTGCAGCCACTTCTAATGCCACCTCTTGTTTTCTCACACCCATTTCTGACCCTTTATCACACATTTTGGTGAGTCAAGACAGAGCGGCAGGAGCCAAGTGGTGCTTTGTTGTGGCACCTGTCCCTAAAGCCACTGGCACAAGGAGGGGGGTTCTGTGCAGGGGAGGTGGCATCAGAGCAGCAGGTGTCTGGCAGGCCTGGAGAGCAGGGAGAGGAAGCATCTCTGGTGGAAAGCAGGAGGGTTTCGAACAAACTGATGTAGTAGAGCCAGAAGGATGTATGAGTTTCTCCTGGAGTGTTTTCAAGATGTCATACTGAATAAAGGAAGCCACTGGTCTTCTGTTTAATCCCAAGTGGTCTCTGTATGACATTTGCTATTATACTGTGTTCTTGAGGTTGGAGTTTGGAAAGACTATGATTATCCCACCTCAGAAAGCTGGTGAGGGAGACTGCTAAAACCATATTTATTTACTTTTCAGTGGCTGCTTGTGAAATACTTTCTCTGGAAAATTTTCCATAGAAGTAGTGGTGCCTGAGGAGAATGAAGGGTTGCAATCCTGCAAATGGAAATGCTCAGTGAACTGAACAATGGGATTATCAGCCCCTTGCAAAAATCCAAATTTTAGTATTGCCTGAGGAGTGGGGAAGGGCCTCTTCCTAGAGAGCAATATTTATGGAAATAAATTGAGCAGAGGCAGAAGCTACTGCCTTGTGCCAAAATAGTCGTAATCAGGATAGGTCTGGGAGGGAGGGAGCAGACAACTGTGTTTAGAGGAGGGTGAGTACAAAGGAAATGGTTGCAGTTGTGATTTAGGAGAATGGGTGATGGTGTTAGGAAGCAGAGAGCCAGACCTCTATTTCCTGGATGTGTAGAAGGAAACAGGGATGAGAGGAAACAGGCTTGATGCTGGTGCAAGGTGGTGGGTTGTGGGTAAGGCTGGTGGGGACCACGGGAGCATGTTCTGGAGGGTGGACAGGGCAGGAGGCAGCAAGGAACAGTGTGGTGGCTGGCATGAAAGGCTAATCTAGAGCATCTCCATCTGCTTGATGCTTTCCTGGAGATGCATTGGCAGGCACAGCCAAGCAAGGAAGGTCTGCTGCCACATCCAGAGGTGCAGTGCGGGTGACCACCCTTTTCCATGCACAGGGACCTGGCAGGCTGTGGATGGATCATCCTCCCGAGAAAACACAGCAACTGCAGAGCTACTGCAGTCACTGATTCCACGCCGCTCAGTGACCTCAGCTGGTTTTGCAAGAGCAGCACCTCCCTTTGGAAAACCCTGCCTGTACCACCACCGAGTTAAAGTATCGCATGGGCTGGAGGAAGTAACCAGTGCTGCTGACGCTGTGTAATGATCCCTTCTCGGGGCTGACACCACCTTGGCTCACTGCAGACTCCACCTGGCTAAACTGGTGTCTCAACCTTTGGGAAATGACGTCTGAGTTGTCACACGTTTGCTCAGAACAGACCAGAGTTACGATCCTGATCCCTGGAGTTCCCATGAAATCCATCCTTGGGATTTGGTGCTGCAGGAGGATTTTGCCAAAGTTACACAGGGCTGGACTTGTAGGGAGCAGGGCTGGACCTGTAGGGAGCGTGGCAGGATGGGAGGATGCATGGCTGAGTGATGATGGTGGAGGTCCTTCCTGCTTCCAGCTCAAAAAAAGAGCTACCGCCCCGGCGGAGGCTAGAGGGTGCTGTGCTGCAGGGAATGGGCGTCCTCCTCCCTCCCTGCTCAGCATCCCTTCAAAGCCAGGTAAAAATTTGCAGGAAATGCTGCCAGGGTTCTGACTGTAGTTACTAACAACCTCCAAGGTTTTTTGAAACTGTGATAGTTCATTAGTTTGTTATTTAGCACCCAAAAGGGCACGTGCAGAAAAGGTGGCTTTTCTCTGCTGTGTGGAAAAGGAAAAAGGGGACAGAGACAGAAGTGGGGAAAAAGAGTGAGAAAATGAGGAACAGATCAGAAAATAAGGAAGCTGAGTGGAACAAAAGCAGAGGATAAAGAAAGAAAATAGAAGATGAAACCAAAGCAGAAGATCACATCAGCTGCTGTGTCCAATTAAGGGCTTCAGATCTGCTGAATGATGAAAGGGAGATTTGCTTGGGAGAAAAATAAAGGAGCACTTCTTGCTCGCGGCGGCTGAGGCTGCAAAGCCCTCGGCTGCTGGGGCAGGATCAGCTCCTGTTTACCCAGCTGAGGTGTGGCTAATCCTGAGCCCCACAAAGAGCAGGGCCAAGGGGAGACAGAACAGGCATGGGAGACAGGGCTGTGTTTGTACAGCAGCTGACAGGCAGCTGCAAGACCAGGCAAAAACACGGCACGCTCCTGAACAAGCAGCTCTGTGAGCAGATCACGGCTCCCTGGAAAGCCTCCCAGCTCACCACAGAGAGCAGGAGCGAACGTGCCTCCTGCGTGGGGCTGCACGTGCTCTGCAAAACACAGCCCTGCCACCGTGGGGCTGCGGTTGTGGGGTCACTGTCCTCACAGCTGGCAGAGCTGCTCTCTCTGCCCGCCTGCAGCAGGTGAGGCAAGCATGCTTACATTCCCGGGTCTTGGAGAACACAGCCTACAAAAAGTGGGAAGGTGCAGGCATACGAAGGAGGAGGAAGACTGCAAAGGGTCCCCATTTCACAGCTAAAGGGGTTGCACCTCCCTCTGGGCCACAGGGATGTCCTGGTGTTCTTTTGGGTGCACAGCATGTGCAGCACCGTGTCCGTGCAGTCAGCCCTGCTCACAGAAATGAGCCACATCAGGTCTTGATGTAGGTGACCTCCCTCCTGTTTTCCACCTCGAGCTTGAGGTGGGGTAGCAAGGACTGGAAGGGAGCATCCTAAACTGGACATGGGTTACCACACAAGCCCCTAATAATTACCCTGGTCCCACCACATACACCAAAGGAGGTGCTGGGGCTGCATCCATAGGTCCCTGGAACGCATCTCCAGGAGGCACAAACAAACCTGGCCAAGAACATGGACCAAAGGGAATGCCCCAGGAGAAGGCAAAGCCCTGTTAGGGAGATAAGAGGGGCTGTGGAACTCACGTTTTCACTCTGTGTCTACTCTGGATGTCTGCAGCAAGAGCCACTGCTTTTACTGCTGGGGCTGTCAGGGCAGCAGCCCATTGCCAGATGGGGGCATGTAGGGACTCAGCACTGGAGCTGGGGCTGATTAACTCTCTAAGGACACTGGGAGAATGCAGAATAGGTGGGATTTGTATCTAGTATCAACTGGGCTGTGGGGCAGGATAAGGATGTGAGAGGGAACAGTGAAATGTGAAAATGCCTGGAGGGGGGTTGATGACAGAAGGCAGATGGGTTCATGCTCTAATAAAGGCTCTGTTGGAGGCTGGACAAAGTAATTGGTGTGATGGGAGATCCCACTGAGAAGGAGGGGTGATTGCAGTGGACATATGGGGTATGACTAATACAATGGATGTCTTAAAAACACGTTAGTATAAGCTTCCTGTCCGGGAGGAAGAAACACTTGGGACTTTACAAGGGTCTGATATAAAACTAAGCTCTAGGTAACCTCCTTTAGAGGAAATTTGTGAAGCAGCTAGGGGATGGGTGGATCCTGCCCCTCAGGACACTCTTGTTACCTAAGGAGGTCATCACTGCTGTGACTGGTGTGTATGGAAATTTTATGGAGACATCTGTGGCTGTGCAGAGCTATCAGCTGGCTCCTTGCCTGGGAGCTGTTGTCACTGCTGAGAAGGGAGGTAGCACAGCCCCAGGCAGATCTCCTGGGGACAGCACAGCTGCCCTGGCAGTCCCATGGTGTCCACTGCTCCAGCCTCATGTCCCCTCGGGTGCGTGCTGCCCCTGGGGCTGGCTACGTGCGCTTTTCCATGGCGGGTCTGGACGCCCTGGACAGGCAAGAGCCCACTCGGACTGTGGCGATGGCTCTGACAGATGGGTTTCATTGAGGACACATGTCTGGCTTGGAGCTTGTTTTCATTTCCTTTTGAGGAAAGGAGGAGTCATGGGAGAGGAGTAACTGAGTGGCTGAGCTGGCTCTCCTGGACACAGACCACAGTGCCAAATGAGCTCTTGCTGCGGTTTCTGCTGTGGCTCTGGAGACTGCATCCCAAAGGGCAGGAAGCAGTGGAGAAGGAGCTGCAACTGGTGTGCCAGGAGTGCAGGATTGATCCAGGATGGGAGAGAAATTACATCACAAGGGGAAGGCTCTGATGGGTCATGGGATGGGGGATGTGTGGCTCTTTGCCAGCACAGGAGCTCCTGTAGCAGCTGCAGAGGAAGGCACAGGGCACCAGGACCTTCCTCCCAGAGCAGAGGTCCTACAGGAGGCAACATCCTGCATCGGTGGTCATCAGCCTCTCCCCACAGGGGCACAACTGGCTCCAGGTGGCCTCTGACTGCTGCTTTGGCCCGGGGGAACCGAGGGAATAAGGAGCTGCCTTTGAGGTTTGATCTCCACGGATTTCCCCCCACGATCAGGTGTCTGTGCAACAGACAGGAAGTTGTGCAGGTGCTTTCTTGCTACAGGCCATAGATGTGTCTACTGAAGTGTATCTTAAAAGGCCCCAAATATTTCTCTCTCCAGGAAGAAGTGAACCCCAGAACTGTGGCAGTTCTTCCCTTGCCTGCTAGGTTCTGGGGGATCAGAGCAAGTGGGAGGCATGGAGAGGGTGGGACAGGCAGAGTTCAAACCTTCTCATTATGCTCCAAGATAGAGAGATCAAAAGACAACTTTACAAATTAATAAGGCCTCCACCTGGGCAGAGCCTCTCCCCGGCATGGATGGGCGGGAGAGGAACGTGCCATAATGAGCAAAGTGCCTCTTCTTCACCAGCCGGTAAGACAGGTTCTGGGCTCCTTGCAAACAAACCCTGTGGCCCAGCTCATTAGAGTTCATTCATGTTGTTACATATTCATATAGCATTAGCACCATCGGGCCCTGTGTTTAATCAGGCTGCAGACTTGCCTTGATCCTTGCAGGTCTTGGAGAACCTTCCATCAGGCATATGCCAGAAGCACAGGAACGAAATTGTTGGCTTGAGTAAGGAGGGGTCTTGAGAGCATGATAACAGGGCAAAGGATCAGAAACCTGACACAGAAACCTGGCTTATCAGAGGAACCTGGATGATAAAGTTATCAAGGACAGAAGTTAGTGCTTTGTCAAGGCAGTAGCTTGCCAAGAGCTTCCTGAAAAAGAACAAAAGAGCTATGGCTTATCTGCCTGTGGCATCTGCTTGGTGCTCAGGCACGGTCATGCTGCTCCCAGCTGCTAATCCATAAGCGGTTTCGATTGTGCATCATGATGTACCAGGGAGTGCCGACTCCGACTCCGTTACTGGATGGGTGCTTCCAAGCAACAGGCTAGAGAGCGGCAAGGCAAGTCTGGGATGTGGGCTCAGCTCCGTCTATCCCAGGCAGTGCTCTGAGACAGGCATCACAGGGAACCACCACGCAGGGGTTTAGTCCTGGCCAGAGGTCAGTGCTGATCCATCATCAGTGAGCAGACAGGTATTTCCCAAGGTAATTCCTGCTGTAGCACATATAAATGACCTTTGGAAACAGTGCTGTTACCACTGATGAGGAAGTTGTGAAAGAAGCCAAGCCCACATGCCTAGCTTTTGGGTGGACAAAATAAAGAGACATGCCCTTCCCTCAAGCCCCTCTAGCCCTTGGTTTTCCATTTGTCAAATGAAGATAAAGGCAACACCTTTTCTGTTGGAGATAAGCATGGATAAATCCTTAAAGACTGCAAAGGATTCAGAGAAGGGGGTTATATAAAGGTGCTTATATTAAGTACCTTACACAGACACACCAGCTCTAAGCTGGGTATAATCTTGTTTATTTAGGTTAGAGCAAAGGACTTGAAGTTAAACTGGCTGGGATCTCATCTGAGCTCCAGCAGGATCAGCAGTGGGCAGTGGAGCAAAACTAGGGGACAGTGCTGCCCTTTGCCTTCTTCCTTTTAAATCAGAAAGTTTTAGATACCCTGAAGGGCACTCAGTAGCTGTACCCAGCTTTCCATGCCCTAAGGATATTTAGGGTTTTTTGGATAGTCCTGAAGTTCCTGATTCCTAAACATTTGCATCCCTAAATGCACAGCCTCTGTTTAAAGAAACTATCACCCTTTTGGTGGAAAGAGCAGAGTGTGGAAAGCTTTTTTCACTCTAGAAAACCCTATAAACAGGGAAGTCCAGCTACATGCAAGGATTGTCTGGGCCAGTGGATGTCTTCTGAAGCTTTTGTAAACTACGTGCTGGCAGGCTGGTGGGCAGTGACGCTGGCTGGGGCTGCAGGAGGTTAGAGATGCTGGCACAAGCCCTTAGTTATCCTGTTAGAGGGATTAGGAGCAGACTGGGGCTTAATCCACTGCTATGGTGCTGTGATCATTTCTCCTTCCTGCTTGGAGTGGCTGACGTGTAGCAGGATGGAAGGCTTGATCCCATGGGGCAGAAAACCTTCCCAGGACCTGTGCTGTGACCTGAACCACAACTTTGGGCTCTAGGAAAGAGCCGTGACTGTGAGGAATGAGGCTGGCTACCTCTGGCAGGGGTTTTTTTTGGGCTCTTGAAGCTGAGATGAGGGAGAAAAACCATGTTGCAAGGAGAGCTGTGGGAGAGTTTTGGGTGGGGAATTCCTCCGGGGTTTAACGGTTGACTTTCTTTTGAGATAAACCTAAGCCAGTGAACTCCTTTATAGAACAGATAGTTCAGACAATAGGAGCTGCTACCGAAAAAAGATCCATGCAAGGGCTGAGCAGGACTTTGCTGAGGGGGTGTGGGGGCATCTTTGCTAGCTAATGATGTGGAATGAGAGATCCTGTGTTTCATAGGTGAGTGTCTGAGAGGGAGTGGAGGGAAGGAACACAAATCTGTGCTGATACCTGAGCCTTCACCGCGCACTCATTGGCCATGGGATGCACCCTGGCCAGTTTTATAGCAGATGGGGGCTTTAAGCTTGAGCAAGGGACAAGCTGTGTATTGTTCACCTCCGTTGTTCACAGGAAAACACCTTTGTATAAGCTGGAAATTAAAGAGGATTGCATCAGAGAAAAAAGTGGCCCCATCACCTATTTTCCTCTTTATGACCCCAGCTACGGGAACCAGGCTATCTGCTATCAGCACAGCTTGGAAGGGGTTGTAGCACAGCAAAGCCTGGCAGATCTCCATGCAGAAGAAACCAAACACAGTGGTAAATCCTGCTGTAACAAGGCCTAAGTAGTCCCTGCAGAAGGGAATGAAATTATGGCTGACCTTCGACCTACCCAGCTCTTTCAAGTAGAGCCATCCCTTGCAAAAACTTGGCGGCTGTTTGAGCCCGGGCGTGGTGTTCACCTGTGGGAGCTGCCTCCATTCCTTCTTGCTTCTCTGACCTTGACAGGTTGTTCCTCTTCTCTTCTCTCTTCTTCTCTCTTCTTCTCTTCTCTTCTCTTCTCTTCTCTTCTCTTCTCTTCTCTTCTCTTCTCTTCTCTTCTCTTCTCTTCTCTTCTC
>JAWMRA010000016.1:8107080-8129616 GCA_035584735.1 Pseudotriccus pelzelni | reverse complement strand
CATTCCGTTCCCTTCCCTTCCCTTCCCTTCCCTTCCCTTCCCTTCCCTTCTCTTCTCTTCTCTTCTCTTCTTTCTCTCTTCTCTTCTTTCTCTTTTCTCTTCTTCTCTTCTTCCCATAACCAGAGCTTCCCATTGCCAGCTGGGACAGGACAGATTCTTCCCAACCCTGGTTTCTCACTGGGATGCCCCTCTCCATTGCAGGTCTCCATTCGCTTCTGCCTGCAGGAAGCACCATCCCTATGGAGAGAGCATTGCTCTGCCTGGCCTCCACCACTTGCTTTTTAATATCCTTTCCCATGCATATTCCCCAGGACATCGGCATTCATTCCTCTGGGGACAGAAAGAAAACATTTGCTTTCTGTTTTTAGAGAGGCCAAAGCTTTTTCTGCAGCTCCCTCTGGGCCTTGCATTCTCTCCAAGACTAATCCAGGCAGTAGCCCCTCAAAAGGCTGAACAAACACCCTTGTCCTCGTTGCTTGTGCACAGCCCTGGGAATCTTGCCCTGCACTCTCCTCCTCCTGACCTTGTTTTTGTCAGAACACCACAGCAGTAATTACCCTGAGGTTGAAGGGTTATTCGAAAGCAAGTACTGTGTCTTCTCCTTCCCTTCCAGCTGCTGTTTTTCCCTGCACTGAAGTTAAACTCTGCCTGGTGTTTCCTTTGGGTTTTATTAATTAAAGAAACACTGCCAGCAAGGGTGATGGCTGTAGGTGAGAATAGTTCCATGTGTTCCTCATGTCCTAGCACTCCAACAAATCACCAGTGCACCAGGATCTGCTGGTTGATCTGTCCCTGCGGTATCACTCCCTATTTGAGTGCTCTCATGGGCACTGGTTGACTGCATCTGAGAAAAACATTAGCTGGACACTGGAGTGGAGTGGGAAGACTGGTCAAAGTGCATGGTCTGACTGGGTTGCCCGGCCTGCGGCTGCTGCTGTGGCTGCATTGCCAAAGCCAGGAATGTAGCAACACTTGGGCAGAGTCAACACATAAATATGAGCAGCCCAAGTGCCTTAGGTGGGTTAGTTAATGCAGAAATGAAGGGTTTTGCAAGAAGAGATAAAAAACAGCTTCATGTTTAGGAGGAGGAGGGCTTTCCATTACAGGGTCAAATGATCCAGCACTCCTGTGCTGTGCAGTGCTCTTTTCCAAAGAATTTGCTGCTGAATATGGATTTAGCCTCAATATGCTTTAGTCTTTCAGGGTTAAATATGTTTCTGCCTTCCAGGCCACAGGTCTCCATATGGCACCAGTTCCTCTCAAGAGCACAGCTGGGCTTTTCCAGCCCTCGGTGGCTGGGCACAAGTCAAAGAGGAGCTAGTTTGTGGCTGAACCAGTGTAGCTGTGGTGTGGTGCTTTGGGCAGAGAACTGTTATGTCCCTCCCAGTCCCTTTCCCGTGTACGCCCAACCTGGCTGAAAGCTGTTTTCCTCGATGCTGGTTAGGAGGAAATTGGGAGAACCCCATGCCGCTGGCATGCTGGGTGACAAGGGCGGCACAGGGCACTCCTGTTCCCTGTCCGGCAGAGGGGAAGCCCTCGCCAGGTTTCATCCCACCCAGGGAGAGAAAAGTGGGGTTTGTGCTGCAAAACAGCTCTTCCTCCTGCCAAGTGTTGGCAGCCCCCAAGTACATCCCGGCCCAGCTCTGCACCCTCTGCCTGCCAGCCAGGGCCGGGAGCCATGGGCACTGCCAGGCTCAGGAAGTCCCCACCGGCCACCGGAGGGTCAGGGTTTGGCGTAGGGCAAATGGAGCATCATCGAATTGTCCGTGGTGGCTCTTACTTCCAGGCTGCTGATGAGGCACCTTTGGCTCTGAGGCCAGCCCACAACCTCTGGCCCTCCTGCTACCTGCCTGAACCCTACATCCCGGGCTGGCTGCGGTGCTCCCTTTGCTGCCCGCACCCCCAGCGCTGCCTACTCCCCTCCGTGGGGGCTCCCCGGGGTCGCGGACCCTCGGTGGGGCTGTGCCGGGCGCGGCTGGGCCGGTCTCGGTCCCGGTCCCGCCCCGGGGGCGGGCGGCGGAGCACGTGGGGCCGCCGGGCCGGGCTGAGTCACCGCCCGCCCCGAGCCCCGCGGCGAGCGGAGCGGAGCGGCGCGGTGGGGATCGCACGGCTCGGCTCGGTGCGGCTCGGGACGCAACATGAGGGTGGCGAGATCGTTGCGACTGCTGCTGACCCTGGCGCTGGGGCTCTCGCTGCTGCTGCTTGTGTCCGGTGAGTGCCGGGGAGTCCGGGATGCCGAGGAGCCCGGGTGCAGGAAAACCTGGCTGCCAGCGAGAGCGGGGTGCTGGAGTGCCGGAGATCAGGAGTGCCGGGGGTCCCCTAGTGCAAGTGAGCCAGGGTGGCGAGGAGCCTGGGGTGCTGGGGATCCGGTATCTGGCGTGCAGGGTTGTCCGGTATGCAGGGAATCCGCGGTGCAGGGGAGAGTGAGGAGCAGAGGATCCCGAGTACCGAGGATCCCGGGATGGCGGGGATCTGGAGTGCGAGGGATCCGGAGTGCAGGGGATCCAGGGCGCAGGGGTTGTCCGGTGTGCAGAGAAAGCCGGGATGCCGGGGATCCGCGGTGCCGGGAATCCGGATGCAGAGCGAGACGATGTGGGGTGCAGGGTGAGCGGGACCCAGCTGCAACGTGTGGGTGCAGGGGTGCGAGTGAGAGAGTGCGCAGCCCCAGGGCTGCCGCTGCAGGAGCAGAGGAACTCGGGTCCACGGCCCCGTCCTCGCTCCCGAGCCGTGAGTCGCTCAGCCGGGCTATCCCGTGCTCTCAGGCTGAGATAACCGTGCCCGCAATGTAAACAACCTCCCTGGGACCGCCTGGTACTGCGCGCCCGGCTGGCCTGGCCAGGGGAACCCCGGGAATTAGCAGCAACGTCATCACCCCGTGCGTCTTGTCTGGGACTCCAAAAGGGATGGAAGGGACCAGAGAAAAGGGGAGCAAAGCCCAGATGGAGGCTCCAGGCCAAGGGACAAAGGGCAGCAGGAAGGGGTGAGGAAGGCCCTGTTTGTGTTCCCTCTCCCTGGGCTGAGGTGCCCTTTTTGCCCTCTTGAGACCTGACCTCCCCCAGCCCTGCTGGGATAAGCCATCCCAGTATTTGGAGGATGTTATTTTTGCCTTCCAGCCAGCCTGTGGGTTCATATAAGCAAACATTTCCAAAAGCGGTGTCTGATCTTTGTTGCCTTGGTTCCTGAGTGTTCAGCCTGTGACAGCTCTGTCCCCGACCGGAGAAAAATGTGTGTGTGGAGGATGGAGATGCTGAACTGCTCTGAAACCAGTCCCAAAACAGCCCAGAAACAGGAGCATCCAAAACTGCTTGCTACAGTGGAAAATGTGACCTGTGTGCCTTGCTGCTAGAAAGGGGGATGGCTACCGAGACCCAAAACGTAAGGGGATTATTCCTGGGAGGGGATAAAAGGGAGTCTAGTTACTTGGAATAACTGAAGTATAAAACTGAGACCCCTCCTGTCCTGACCTTGGGAGGAGCCCTTGCTGCTTTGCTGCTGTGTCCCACCCCAGGCACTCCTGCGCCGGAGGCAGTGAGGATGCTGGGGAGGACACGTTCCTTGGCACTCCATGCCTGGGGAGGCAGCCGCTGCTGAACAGAAGTTGTTCTGTCCACAAGGTCCTGGCTGGCTGCCGGGAGAGATCCTTGGGATGAGGAGGCTGGATGTGCCTGAGACCTGCGGAGGGGCGTGGGGCAAAGGCATCCCCAGTATCAGCAGGAGCCCTCTCTTCCCATGGTGTAGCTCATGGCAGCGCATTGATGGAGCATGAGGTCATGCAGAACAGGCTGGGCAGTGCAGGCAGCGACTTGAACCGCTGCCCAAGTTTTTCTGCCTCCTGAGGCTGGGCTAAGGGAGCTACAGCATCTTTTTGGAAACCTTCATCTGATGTTGGCCTGTCTGCCTCCAGTGTGTACCCTACAGATGTGGAGTGTCAGGAGGAGTAGGATTAATTCAAAGGAGTCCTGCTATTATAGGACTAATGAGTAGGAGCTCACTGAGTAGCAGCTTAGGCTAATGAGAACTGTGCTGTTTGGTGTGGGTCTGGGCAGTGAGCCCACAGCTTGTTAACTTCCACCTTCTTCAGGTCATGCAGGTAGTGAAGGGTTATTCCTGGGTCTCCACCTGGGTTCAGCCCTTGCTCTGAGTCCTGCAGCGTGGCAGAGAAGAGCCTGCCATGAAGGGATGTGCTGTCCTAGCACTTGGCGAGGAGTTACTGAGGCTTTCAGATGGTTCTGTGGAAATCTGATGTAGGTTTATGGAGAATGTTGCTGTCTTGCAGCTTTTAGGGCAGAATTAATTAAGGGTGGGAGGAATTTCAGCCCAGCTCTTGAAATCTGATTCAGCCCTGCAATGGGAAGCAGAAGATTGATGGGTGCAGTGGGGCGACGTCACTCACTCCCCTCCTCAACAGGATAGGGTGGGAAAAAGAAGGCAAAGATCCAATGTGGGTCCTTCCCATGGACTGCAGTTCTTCATGAGCTGCTCTGTTGTGGGTCCTTTCCATGAGATACAGTCCATAAGGAAGAGACTGTTCCCGCCTGGAGTCCTCCGTGGGCTGCAGTGTGATATCTGCTCTCGTATGGTCCTCCACAGGCTGCAGGGAGACAGGTCTTCTCCGTGGGCAGCACTTGGAGCACATCCTTGCGCTCCTTATTCTCTGCAAGTGAATAAGGGGGTGTCTGCAAGGCTGTTTCTCTCACATTTTTCTCCCTGCCCACAGCTGCTGTGCAGTGTTTTTTACTTTTTCTTGGGTTTATTATTACAGAAGCAATCTGAGTGTTGGTGATGGGCATGGCTTTGGGCAGCAGAGGGTCTGTTTTGGCGTTGTCTGGGACTGGCTGTCTCCAACATGGAAGCAGCTCCTGGCATCTTCTTGGAGAAGCTACCCTTCCAGCCCCTTGCCACCACCACCACCTTGCCACGTAAACCCTGTACCATGGGAGATGCTGGAAGTGGATGAACAGGCAGAGAAGATGGTGCAGCCCTACCAGTTCCCTGGGGGAACCTGCCTGTGAGCTGGGGCTGCCTTGTGGGAGTTGCTGGGAGAGTGATGGAAGTCTGGCAGATGTTCTGCAGGGATGGACTCTGTACTCCCTCCCTGTGTGTCTCCAGCATCTGGGAACCAAGGCATGCAGGCTCCCCCTACAATTTTTTTTGTTTGTGTTCTTATAAGTACAAACTTTCATGAGAAAAACCCAGCAGTGGTACCAGCCCCTTTCCCTTGAATGATCCTGTCCTGCTCATGCTTGAGAGAACCCTAGCCTGGCCACCCCTGCTTCCCAGCCAAATGTCAGAAACATTTGATGCACCAAAGCCCTGGTTTTCCCCTGTCCTCTCTTTGACGTGGAGACTGTTAAACCCCTTTTTAGTGTGCCAGAGCAGGACAGGTCCTTGTTGCTCTCTCATGCTCCTGGTCTCAACCATCACTCTTGAATGCCAGCATCCCTGTGCAGGATCCAGCAGTTGGTCCCTGCCAGGTGCTCCCCTACCCATGGAGTCTGCAGCAGACCAGTTCCTGCTTTTGGGTTGGGATGCCTTTATGTGCATCCCTGGGGTTCTGGTGGATGCCCGCCTCAGGGATGGTTTGCAGTGACACATGGCTTTACTCCCAGGTGACTTCTGCGATGTGAACCACTGTCAGAATGGGGGCACCTGCCTGACTGGGATTAATGAGGCCCCTTTCTTCTGCATCTGCCCTGAGGGCTACGTTGGGATTGACTGCAATGAGACGGAGAAAGGTGAGGAGCTGACCCTCTCCCGGGTGCTCCATGAAGGCCAGGAGCCTTGCAGGAAGTTAGTGTGTCCTTGCTGTGGTCCTGCACCACTGCCCCTGGGGTCCAGCCTTGCTGCTGGTGGATGGAAACATAGAGTGGTGATCCAAACATGGATACGGTGACGGGATACCCCTGGGGGGAATACAATGTCTTTGGGGAGTGGCAGACCACTGGATGCTCTTATTTTCCACCTGTGCCGATATTACAGCTGTTTTTTCCCTTCCCCAGGCCCCTGCCACCCCAATCCTTGCCACAACAATGGCGAGTGCCAGCTGGTCCCAAACCGGGGGGACGTCTTCACCGACTACATCTGCAAGTGCCCCGCGGGGTACGATGGGGTGCACTGCCAGATCAGTGAGTATGGTGGTGTGAGGGGGCCAGGGGAAGCTGCTTCTCCACTAAGGCTTGGAGTCCCTTTGGACAAGTCTAGGGTGACAACTGGAGGGTGTTTGCAGCTGTGACTGTGTGGGGCATCACCTCCTGTCAGGGACCATGGGCTGTTTTACAGCTTGCAGGGTGGAGGGAACGATGATGGCATGGGGACAGGCTGTGTCTGAGCCTTGTTTTGCACCTCTGGAGGGACACAGTGCCTTGAGTAATGAGACAAGGAGTGCCTCGAGGCTCAGCCTGCTTCATGTGAGCTCCCAGCCTTGAGTGTCCCGATGCACCTGTGTCGTTGCTCTCAGTGGGGATGTGGTGTAGACAGCTCCTTGGGTTGGAGCTTCAACCTGTGCCACCCTATCAGCAGGGACCCTACCACAGCCCTTGCTCAGGGGATGCCTCCCTTCTTCCCACTGCACCAAATGAGGGGTCTCCTCTCTGGGACTGGTTCTGGGATCACCTCCTGAGCTCTCCCACTCTGTCTCCTAGACAAGAATGAGTGCTCCTCCCAACCTTGCAAAAATGGAGGCACCTGCCTGGACCTGGATGGTGACTACACCTGCAAGTGTCCTTCTCCATTCCTGGGGAAGACCTGCCATGTCCGTAAGTCCCTGGCACCATCTGTACAGAATTCCCTTCCCTGTTCCCCGCTACTCTGTCCATCATTGCCAGTGTGCTGAGGAGACATCTCACCAGCTGGGTTTAGGGGATCTGAAGGGCAGCTGTGGGTGCTGGTGTGCTGGCTGCCCTTGATGCCAGCCAGCCTGGTCCTAATGGAGGGAACATTGTTGGGAAGGTGCTGTCTCCTCTCTGGGGTGGCCCCTAGATGTCACTTTCACCCCAGACCTCTGTACTGTGAGGGGGACAGATGGATGGTGTGGTTTTGGATGAGGGCTGAGGAACAAGGGACACCTTGGGGGCAACCAGATCCTAGGGCTGGCCTTCGTCTCCTTCTCTGTCCCCAGACAAGAAACAAATGACCCCTAGTTCTGCTTCATGGTTACTGTCTCTCTTTGGCCCTGATCTTCCCATTGTCCCCAGGCTGTGCTGTTCTCCTGGGCATGGAAGGAGGAGCCATCTCTGATGCCCAGCTCTCGGCATCCTCTGTTTACTATGGCTTCCTCGGCCTCCAGCGCTGGGGGCCGGAGCTTGCCCGCCTCAACAACCACGGCATTGTCAATGCCTGGACCTCCAGCAACTATGACAAGAGCCCCTGGATCCAGGTACCTGCGGCAGGACTGGGAGCACCAGCATAGAGAGCAGCCCTGGTAGCCATGGCTGATCTTGCAGCACGGCTGCCACGGGATTTCCCTGCTCTTGGTGGCAAATGTGGGGCTAAATTTCTGCATGAAGGTTCCACCCAGGGGCATCTTGTGATGTGCCTGAAGAAGGCAAGTCCATTGGAGGAAGATGGGAACCTGGGGTGGTGATCTTTGGTCTGCCCACAATGGGATGCAGGGCTGGAGGGAGGGAGGGCTTTTGCCTGGAGGAAGACATAGTGCCCTGTGCAGCCTCTCTCCTGGTCCCAATTCTGAGTGTGAGCCCACCCTCCCACCAGGCTTGGTGCTGCTGGTGGGTGCAGGGGCTGTGCACCCTCTCCGTGCCGTGCCCTGCTTATCTTCCTCCCTTCCACAGGCCAACCTGCTGCGGAAGATGCGGCTGAGCGGGATCATCACGCAGGGTGCGCGCCGTGTGGGGCAGCAGGAGTTCGTCCGCGCCTACAAAGTCGCCTACAGCCTGGACGGGCGTGAGTTCACCTTCTTCAAGGATGAGAAGCTGGGTGTAGACAAGGTGGGCTGCGATGCTCTGCACTCCCAACTCCCTCCACCCCATGCTGGAGAGGCTGTGAGCTGCATCCCAAAGTGTCCCTGTGTGTGGGGAAAATGCTTTTGACCCAGGGAAAAGCTGTGTTGGGGGCCATCCTAGCAGCGAGATGGCACAGGCAGTTCCAGTGCCGATAAGCACTCTGTGCCTCCCTTTAATTGACCATGATAAGCATAATCAAAGAAGCAGCAGTGGCATATTTAGGTCATTCAGATAATATCTTTATCACTGACACACTGTGGGAACTGGGCATGGTCTGGCAGTGCTACTGAACAGCTTGGGTGGCTTGTTGTTTGTCTGCACCAAGCACTAGTCAAGAGTGTGTCTCTCAAAGCAGAAACACTTGTAGATTGCAGTGTTCTCCACTCTCAGTTCTTTATGGCAAGTGTCTCCTGGTGGTTTTTTGAGCATCCAGGAAATGGTTGTGAGTATCTGCTTTGCTTTACAAAAACAAAAAAATTCCTCTTGTTTCTGCAGCAGTGGAAAAAAATGCATGAAAACATGACTTGACTCTATTTGTTGTGTTAAAAAGAAAGAAGTGAGTTACCTCTATGCTTTTCATAATTTGTGGAGCACTGTGATAGTAGGAGGAAGTGGATGTTGCTGCATGTGTGGCTCTGTGAGGGTGAGGATGAAGCAGAAAATATTGCAAAGCTCTGTTGAGAGTGTTGAAGCTGCTGCAAAGTCATGTACTGCTTCAGGGCATGAGAGCAGAGCCCAGCTTTCCCCTCTCTGCCCCATTGCCATTGGCAATGCTGAGGTCTGTCCGTCTGCTGTGCAAGGGATTTGATGCAGGAGGCTGTGGGAGGGCTGGGCCACTCAGCCCTGCTCACTGTTGCAGGTTTTTGAGGGGAACACGGACTATGGCACCATGCGGACCAACATGTTCAACCCCTCCATCACGGCCCAGTTCATCCGCATCTACCCCGTGATGTGCCGCCGCGCCTGCACGCTGCGCTTTGAGCTCATCGGCTGTGAGATGAATGGTAAATGTTGGTGGCTCTCCCCTCCCCAGGGACTGCAGGGCAGGGGGTGACACAGAGCAGGGCATCACCCCTTGTCCTAGTTCTGATCACCCAGCACAAGGCATTTGTCAGTGCCTGTTTTTCCTCTGGCTGGTGCCTGGAAATACCCTGGGGTGCGTTTGGGGAGCAAAAGCCGCTAATCCCACTGGCTCAGCCAGCTCAAGCTGCATTCTCATGCTGCTAACACCTCTAACACCTTCCAAGCCAGGACTTTTTATTGCACCCCCTCCCCGTCTGAGCTGTGAACTGGCTGCTTTTCCTGCCAGGGAGCTTGAAAAGCACCAGAGGATCAAAGTACTCTGGGAAACGTGAGGGGTGAGCCCTTTCCCTGTGTCACCCACATTCCTGCCCTGTGGGGCATCTTCAGCAGCTGACTGGGACTCATGTGTCTGTGTGGGAGTGGGATGTTGTGGGGGCTTGGGTCCTATCCTGCTGCTGTGTGGGTGCGGTGCCATCCATGATTTTGGCTGGGGATGTCTTTCCATTGCTCTCTTCTCTCGCAAAAACATCCTTCTCTGCATCCTGCCACAGCTTTCTGTATTCCAAAGCTGTGCTATGCTGTGGGGACATTTGCTCGTCTCTGCAGCAGGAGGCACTGTGAGACAGGGAATAGCTGGGAGCTAAAAATCCTGGGAAAAGGCAGCCCTGTACCTCTGCTGAGCATTTCCCTGCCTTTCCCCGTTGCTGCTCCAGGCATCGGAAACATGGGAATGTGGGAATCGCTTCTGGCAGGGCTGCAGGGTTTTGCTCACGTCGGGTGCCTTGGACTCTTTCCTTTTCACTGCCTGTGTAAACTGTTGTGTTACAGTGTATTTCAACACGGCAGGTTGCTCGGAGCCTCTGGGCATGAAATCCCGCCTGATCTCCGACCAGCAGATCACAGCCTCCAGCGTCTTCAAGACCTGGGGCATTGATGCCTTTACCTGGCACCCCCATTACGCTCGTCTGGACATGACGGGCAAAACCAACGCCTGGACCGCGATGCACAACGGCCAGTCCGAGTGGCTGCAGGTGGGTCTGCAGACCCTCCCTCTGTAGCCTCCTGTCTCCTCCCCAGCTTCTCCAGCTGTGTCTGGGGTCACCTCCTGTGCTGAGGTGGCTGGAAGGGGGATGGGCATCTCTGGCGTGTGCTTTGCTGTGGGGCACACAGCCCGGCAGTGCACTGCCCGAGCTGGGATCACAGGGGCAGGTCAGGATGGGATCACAGCCACTGGTTTTAACAGCAGTCCTGGAGTTCTTGGTCAGTGCCCGTAGGGACAGGGTGGTGCCGTCTCTGTACCTCATGGGGTACATCAAGCATACAGCACCCCAACTCTGCATCACCCCTTGATGAAATGCCATCATAGCCTGAGGTGACAGTCCCACGACCCTCTGGCTGCCCAGAACACCAAGTTTCTGTTTTGCAGGAAAAAATCGGGTTTACTTTTCTCTTCTCAGTCTGGAATGGAAACAAATAGTTTTGAAATTTCCTTCTCGGTTTCCTTTCCTCCCCTGTTTTTATACTTTTCACATGATTCCATGACATAATAGGACAAAGCAGTTTAGATATTTGTCCCACTTTTTATTTGGGAAATGATTAAAAGCAGCTGTTTCACAGCCCTAAATAAACCAGCTTATCAAGACGTTGGCTGTTGGGGTCGGGATGACACGCTGAGTTGGGCTGTTGCACCACAGACTGCCTGTTTGTGTATGTATGTATAAATTTACATATGCACTCAGGATTTATATTGTATAGCTGGAACTGCCCTTGATGAGCATGGAAAAAGAACTAAATTCAGGAGACTTTCAGCTTCTTTGCTGGTTACCCTGTGCCAGGAGCAGTATCACAGCGTGGCAGAGTAAAGAGAATGAAAACCATCTCACTGAGAACCCAAATGTCAGCCTGTGCTGAACGGCATATTTTGTCAGACAGAACTGCTTTGCAGTGGAAATGCATTTCCTCCAGGAATTTTTAATTTTTTTTTTAATTGAGATTTTTTGCTGTCATTCCCACATTGACATTTTCAGCAAAAAATGTGGAGGTGGCAGGGGTGGGCAAGGGCGCTGAGGCGGTGGGTTTGCACCCACTTTAGATTGCCTTGAGAGGTGCTCTGAGTGTTGAAGGATCAAATATTTCACACTAGTGTTTTATGTGTTGCCTGGCATTGGGGTGGGGGTCAAGTGGTGTTTTCTCCATTCTTGACCCCCGAGGGCCAGCTCATCCTGGGTGCCTCTGGAACATGAAGGGTGCTGTAGGGTTTCAACACCACCCCTACAAAGGAGTTGTGACAAGCCTTGTCTCTGTGCCAGATTGACCTCCGGGACCAGAAGAAGGTGACAGGAATCATCACACAAGGAGCCCGTGACTTTGGACACATCCAGTATGTGGCAGCCTACAAAGTGGCCTACAGTGACAATGGCACATCCTGGACCCTGTACCGGGATGGCCAGACAAACAGCACCAAGGTGGGTGTGGGCAGGGCAAGGTGGGCAGTGACCTCCTGGGGCTCAGGGATGCTGTGGTGGGGAGGGGTGGATTGCAGTGGGGGAGGTCCTGGCAGCGCTGACACCCACCTGTCCCCTCCTAGATCTTCCACGGCAACACTGACAACTACTCACACAAGAAGAACGTGTTCGACGTGCCCTTCTACGCCCGCTTCGTCCGCATCCTGCCCGTGGCCTGGCACAACCGCATCACCCTGCGCGTGGAGCTGCTGGGCTGCGATGAGTAGGCGCGTGGGGAGGAAGGACGGGGCTGCTCTTCCCCGCCGCCCGGCCTGCGCCCTGCCTGCCCCTGCCCGCTCCTGCTCTGACCTCACACCCCCTCTCCATGTCCCCACACTCGGGAGGCAGCTGAGAGGGCTCCCCTGCCCCGCGTTGGTGCTGGGGCTGCAGCACTGCACTTTACGGGGCCCTTGCAGGTGGTATGTGGGGATGGCTCCTGCCCTTTTGCCTTGCCAGCCAGGGCTGAGACCCTCCCCTGCAACTGGGACTTGGCTGGGGGATCCTCTCCTGCAACTGGGGCTTCCTTGGGGGACCCCATCCTGCAAATGGGGCTTTGCTGGGGTACCCTGTCATGCAATCAGGGTTTGGCTGTATACTCCCAGCTAAAGCTGGGGACAAATTTTCTCCCCCTTCTTGCTTCTGCTTCCAGCAGAGAGTCTGCAGCCAGTGGCAGTCCCTTGCCTGCACCTTCTCGGGGCTCAGCAGTTTTCAGGGGCTTAGGGCAGGCACCCTGGGCTTGCAGCCTCTGTTGTACCTCCTGCTCCCTGCACATCTGCAAGTTGGGGCTCTGAAAATCCTCTGAAAAAACTCAGCTGTTGTACCCTGCCCATTTTGCCAGGCCCTGGATATCCTTGCCTGTGGTGTCAGCACTGCATAGTGCGAGGGGAGTGATGAGATGGCTCCTGTCAAGAGGCACCGGGTCCCCATTGCTGGTGGCTCTACCCGCTGGATGCTCCAGCAGGTGCCACGGCTGGCATTTCAGCAGACATTCCCCATTCCCCTTCCTGGGATGCCAGCTCCTGTGTCCTCCCAAGTCTCAGCATTGCCACCAAACCCAGCTCACTGCAGTTTGGGGTATCTGGAGGTCCATTGTCCCCAGAGCTGAGTGGTGACCAGGAGGACTGTGATCTGGTAGGGGGGAGGAATGGTTTTGTAGGCACAAGGATATGGAAAAAGGATGGAAAAGGTGGTAGTTAAACCACCCAAATGTAGCAGGTAGAGAGCTGTGCCATGACCCTTTTTGTAACCTGATTCCTTTTTCCCTTTTTGTGGGGTGGAGAGGAGCCTCTTGCAATGCTCTCAGGATTAGCAGTAGGAGATGAGTGAGACCTGGTACCAGCAGGTGGGAGCACAGGCGGGCAGTCCCGGGCTGGCAGTGATGCTTCCCCTGCCTGCTGGGATGTGAAGCGGCCGTGGGGCTGTGGGTTGACTTTGGCAAGGGCCAAGGGAGCCTGGGTGGGATGGTGGCGGCAGCCCCACTCTGGGGTGTCTCTGACAGTATTAAAACCAGCTGAAACTTTAGGGCTGTTGGCTTGTCTGCTCTGTGCCTCCCTAAGAGCCATCTCCCAAAGCCCAGCAGGTCCAGTGATCCCCCAGGATCCCTTCTGAGCCCCCTGGCTCCTCCATCCTGGGGGGCTGCCCGTTGCTGTGATGACCCCACACCTCTCCTGCTTTCGCAGACCCTCCTAGCTCCCTTCCCTGTGTGAAAGGTAGAGTATCAGGGCTTTGTGCACGTCTTCCCTGCTGCCTCCGCCCTGTCTGCAGCTGCTGGAGCCTCTGCTCACAGCTGGCCAGATGCGGTGGGAAGGGACTTGGGGAGGGGAAGCCTCTATCAGCACCCCACGCCCCTTGTCTCCTCTTCTGGCTTTGATCCTCTAGCGAATACCCTAGCTTGGAGCTAGATCGGCTCTTACACCCCAGTGTGCTCCCAGGGCCGGAGGGAGCTGTGAGTGTTGCTGGGGCTGCCCGCAGGGATGTTCCCAGCAGGGCCCCCTGGGCAGGGCTGGGGGATGGATGCTGCTGGAGCAGGATCCTCCTGCATTGAGGATGGGGTCCCTTGTAGGGAAGGAGCACTGGAGTGAACAAATCAGAGGAGATTTGCTCCTCCACAGAGTCTTCTGCCACACTGGGCAGGGACCCCTGAGGTTGGCACAAATGGCCGAGGACCACCCGCTTCTCACCACAGCTCTCTGTCCCCACAGCTCTGGACAACATTCATGCACATTCCTGCTGCCAGCAGTGCCCTGCTCATCCTGGCATCCCCTCCTTAGGCCCTGCCCATGGAAGGTGGGCTCTTGCCTGATTCCAGGGGTGCCAGCTCCAGGCACTAGAGGGTTCAGGGACTGCTTGCAGAGCAGGGGCTGAATTCACTGTGGCTTTGGCTGCTTGGTGACAAACAGCAGCCACAGCTAGAGCCAGGGACAGGGGGGACAGTCTCCCGGTTCACCTCCAGACATGCCACCCTTATCACCGGGAAGCTGGTGCAGAGATAAGAGCAGTTCACGTGGAGTGCATCCAAGACAGCCCCGAGCCAGAGACATGGCAGAGACTCCATGAGGAGGGTGATGGGAGCAGATGCTGTGTCTCAGAGCAGGAGGTGCATCCTCAGCCCCTGGCTGCTGCTTCCCCCTGCCCACTGCTACCCCCCAAGTGAGCCTCTCTGGCGGATGCTGAGCCCCTTCTCAACCTTCCAGCCATTTCCTTCCTCCTCTGGAGCCCCAGGATGGGGGAGTTGGTGAGAGCCAGGGTGCCTTCCCCGGCAGGCACAGCCCCTCATGATTTGTCCCTATCCCTTGGATGCTCTTCCTGGACGTGGCCAGATTGCTGGAGCAATGGGAAGACCGGGATGGCCAACATGCTGTGGCACCCTGCTGCCTGCTGATTCAGCTGCCTTTGCTGCCAGCTGCTGTGAACTGGTTCCTCAGGAAGCAGCCATCAGGGAGAGCATCCTTTCCCCTCTCACCACCACCCGGATAGCCCAGCACCTCCTCCATCCTACCAGGAATGTGAGTGTTCCTCTGTAGTTTTGGCCTTGGCAATAGGTTCCTGCTGGAATCATCCAGTGCCAGTGGCATTTCATGGACAAATCTCTCTGGCAGGGCCACAGTGGACCTGTCAGCTGCTGGCTTTGAGGCAGGGAGGACAGGGATGACATTTTTATGGCTCCCGTTCAGCCAAAATTTCAGCCAGCCCTAAACACATGCCCTAAACATGTGCTCCTGGGTCAGAGCTATGCTGACCCTGTGCAGCTTTGCTTACTCTGAAACCTCTGGTCCCACCCAGGGTCTCCTTCAGGGAGCAGAAAACAAATATGGGATCATCCCAGAAGTGCCACAAATAGAGTGAGAGCTGGTAAGGAGTGAACAGGATTCCTTTTTCCTCCAGGTCTGCCAGTGGCCAGATCCTTCCCCATTCTGCCTGTTGAGCAGGAGAAAGGAGAGGCATCATTGGCCACATCCAGACAAGAGTCATGGCCAAAGGTGAGCCAGGAGCTGTTGTTGAAAAGAGATTGCACAAAAACATTCCTGTTCCCTTCCCTGCTGCCGCTCCTGTCTTCAGGCCGGGCAGAGGATGGCTGCTGCAGGCGCTGTAGTGCAGGCAGCACAGGACACTGTGGGGCTGGTTCCTCGGCTCTAGAACAATGGGACGGCCATGCCAGGGAGCACTGTGCCCTGATAGGGCTGTCCGTCTGTCTGCACAGGCAGGGAGTGGAGGGAACCATCCCAGTCGCTGGGTTACCGGGACACGGACAACTTGGGCAAGCAACTGCAGGGGGACACTGGTCCCCGGGATGCAGCTGGGATGACATCCCACCATCTTCTCCGGCCACGGGGCGGGGCTGGGGGAGACAGGGACCCTCAGCCGGGATGCAGGGCAGCAGAGTGGCCGCATGCCGGGAGATGTAATTGCCCCTCCATTGTGGGCTGCGGAACAGGCTGCTCCGGGCAGGCGAGCAGGCGGCGTGCCCGGCCGTCACACTCCCGTGTCCCCGGGCAGCCCGGCTCCACCGCGTCCCTCCTCGGGGAGGGCTGGCGGGCGTTGTGGGTGTGCAGCGAAAAGGAGAACAAGGCAGAGCAGTGCATCCAGACCGCGGGTCCCACGGCCATGCCCGGTCGAGGCTTCCCCCGGGGAGCTCGGGCTGCCGTGCCGGCGCTGGCGGCAGATAACGCCGTTTCCCTGCCGGCTGCTCCCTATCAGTGCGGCGGCGTCGGGCAGACAAGATCGCGCCGCGAGCGCTCCACGTTGGGGGGCTGTCAGAAAGGGGTCCTGGCCCCCTTCACCCCGCAGCCAGCCTCGGAGCGGTTTATTTTTACACGAGTTGTTTTCTTTCCGGCTTGAAGCCATCCTGCGCGGCGGCAGGAGCCGGACCGGGGCCCCCACGCCTCATTTCCTTGCCATAAAACAACAGAGTGGGGGGTGATGCAGCGCACCGGGCTGGGACAGCGGGTCGATGGGTCAGGGCACACGCGGCTTTGTGGTTCCTTCATGTGTTCGGCCTCACTGTCCATCCCCTGACCGACATCCCCCGTCTGCGCTGCTGCCGTACTGCCCTTCCTGAGGACTCCATCAGGGGCTCTTAGGGACGGGTCAGCACTGCTGTGTGCCAGTGGAAGCTGGCATGGAGGGCATCATCCAAGTTTAGGGATGATGACTCCTCACATGGGTGCAACTGGGCACCCCAGAGTTTTCAGCCTGGATTCTGTGCCTTTGCTTTGTCCTCACAGCACCAAGCAGACCTTGAAGAGACTGAACCCCACAGCTCAGCAGCCTTTCCTAAATCCCAGAGTAGGCAAGTGCTGCCTTGCACTTTCTGGGCACAAACCACCCCCTGACACAGCCCACCTCTCCCAAGCTGCTTGTACCCGTGGTGCTCCTGCCACAGGTGTCCAAAGCTGGACACTACCTTTGCCTGGGAACTGAGACCAGTCCTCCTGGTTGTATGTGGGACAAGGGATGACTCTTTTTTCCTGGCACTGTGACTTCACCAGGGCTTTGCACCACTGATTTGTAAGATCACATCAGCCCCATGGGGCACCTTGCTCCCCACTGCTGTCCCTTCTAAGCTGGGGGCAATGTGGGCAGCTGGCACATCACAGATGAGATGTGTTAACAGTGTGTGGGCAGCATGCGGGCAGTGTGTGGGCAGAGTGTGGGTGCATGGCCAGGCCATCAGCCAGGCAGGCCGGGCAGGCAGGGGGCCGGGGGCACTCACCCCAGCTTCAGGCTCTGAGCAGGGGGTTGGGAAACGTGTGTTTCCCTTTAAGAGGCAGGCCCTGGAGCTGCTTCCTCTCAGCCCTGCAAGAGCCCTAAACACAGTGCATCTGCCTGCAGCCTGCCTGCACGCCTGCCCTCAGCCTGCCCGCAACCAGAGTGAGTAGGGCTTTGCCCCAGTGCCGGGACTGGGGAGGGCTGGCACCCCGGGGCGGTGGGCACCCTGCTTGCTGTGGAGGACATGGAGGGATGGCATCACCATGGAGTGAGCCGAGCATCACCGCAGAAGGTGGCAGACATCGCTGCGGTGGGTGCTGCACCACGATGCTCACCGGTGTTACAACTGAGGATGCCGGGCCCCCAGCACATCACTGCAGCGATGGGCTCTGGGAGTCGGGGGGTGTAACCAGGCACTGGGGTACAAGGGGAGCAGGGCTGGCACCCTGCGAACTGAGGTGTGGAGCTGCGGTGCCTCAAGCCCACCCTGGGGTGCGTGGGCAACACGTGGCATTGTTCCTGTGGCTCCGGTGCCTGCAGCATTTCTCACCTCTGTGCTGGCTCTGGGGCTGCGCTGGTGCTCGAGGGGTGCACGCCGTGCCCTTGGGTGCTGGTTCTGCAGACCCCAGTGGGTGGCAAGCATGGGCTGCACCCCATGGTGAGCACTGGCTCTGACCGCTGAGGAGAGTCCGGCAGAGAGCAACCTGTGGTGAGTGCAGTCACTTGCACACCCTGGTCCCCAGAGACCATCACCGTACCTCCTATCGGACCCTGCTGGGGGTGAGCACCCGCTCTCACACAGCCCCCTGGCCCAGGGCACATTTGCAGGCACTTGTAAGCCTCGTCTAAGCAGGGCACAGATGTCAGAGCCTTCCCAGTGTTGGAGGGGGTCTGCCGGAGGCTTGCCGAGTGCCGGGCCCCCTCTGCCGGCTCTGGGAATCCTCGCAAGCAGCCAGTCCTGGGAGCACCCTGGGTGAGCCCCATGCAATGCACCTGTGGGTGCCCTGGCACTCAGAGCTTGGGGCAGAGCAGGGTTCTGGCGCTGTGGGGCAGCTGGGCTGCCCTCACCCATGGGACGTATTTTTGGAGCAAAATGTGTTGCATGGGGTCGGCACCAGCCGTGTCTGTGGTGCAGAGCTCTGTGTCAGAGTCGGGGGTCCTTGGCCAGGATGGTGGGTGCCACTGGGCTTTGTCCAGGGCTGGGGCAGTGGAGGCAGCCTGAGCCTTCTCCCCACCTCCTTGGCCGGGTTGCATGCTCGACTGCCTCTGTAAACCGAGCTTGCTGCTTACAGTGGGGCTCGGCCACTTCTTTCCCTCTGCGCCCCTACATGATGTTTTCCCAGT
Source organism: Pseudotriccus pelzelni (assembly GCA_035584735.1). NCBI lineage: Eukaryota > Metazoa > Chordata > Aves > Passeriformes > Tyrannidae > Pseudotriccus > Pseudotriccus pelzelni. The sequence continues at coordinate 8,111,579 of JAWMRA010000016.1, read as the reverse complement.
GCTCCCTGTTCAAAGGACACCCTGGGATCCAGTTTCTCCAGCTACCCCGTCCCCAGTTTGGTCTCAGCACTCCCCTTTGGGCCGGGTGCTCCACAAGCCCCAAAGGGCAGCAGCAGTGAATGCGTGTGTGGTGTGACCCAGGTGGGAAGATGAGGAGGGAGGGGATTGGCAGCCCCGATTGTGGGGCAGGTCTGGCGGCACTGCTCCTGTTGCCTGCACCCTCTCCTGCGGGCAGGCGAGCCTCTCTACTGGCTCTTTCCACCCCTCTCCTTGAATCCCTGGTATGGAGTCTGCTTAGCACCACTGCCAGGCTCCTCACTATTTTGGGGGGGTGTTACAGCAGTCTTTTCCCCCTCCCCAGCCCGGGCTCAGGGTTTGGCCTCACTTCCCAGCCATGCTGCTGCTCCTGCTACTCCTGGAGGCCACCCTGCTGCAGCTGGCCAGCGGCTCCCACCACCCCTTCTACAATGGCTTCTACTACAACCACATCATGAACGACATGGGCAATGGACAGGACAAAGGTATATTGGAGATAGGGGGAACTAGCAGGTTGTCTCAGGGGGCTGAAGTCCCCCACTGCCTCTGATTGGGACTGGGATCCATCTCCTGGGGGGAGGTGGGGCCCAGAGGAACAGTCGGCGATGCTCCATGGGTGCTCGGGGCATGCTCATGGTAGAAGAGGTGGTGGCTGGAGGGAAGATTTGGGGGCACTGCCCAGCCCTACATCCTGACCTGTCCATCACTCCTTCCTTACCTGTCCCCAGATTACTTCAACGCAGCCAGACTGGTGGTGGAAACTTCCAAAGACCCTGTCTACAGCTACAATGGTGCCAACGTCACCCTGCCCTGCCACTACCGCTACGAGCCTGACCTGGGAGATAAGCGCAAAATCCGTATCAAGTGGTCCAAGCTACGGGACGACTACACCAAGGAGCAGGACGTGGTGGTTGCCATTGGCAAGACCTACGTGGCCTTTGGGGACTTCAAGGGCCGTGCTCACATCCACCGGGCCAGCCGGCACGAGGCCTCCCTGGTCATCAGTGACGTGCACCTGAAGGACGATGGCAAATACCGCTGCGAGGTCATCGACGGGCTGGAGGATGAGAGTGATGTGGTGGACCTCCGGCTGCAAGGTGGGGCCATGCTGGGGACCTCGTGACCCTCTGTGCCAAGCCAGTGGGCCTGATCTTCTGTGGCACCCCCTCCTTTGGGGACATAGCAAGGCAGGGGGGTCAGGGAGGCCAATTGTGGGCAGAAAGCAGCTGGGATGCTTGGTGGGATGGCGTGGTGGCTCGGGGCTGTCTGACTGTGGGGTCTCAGCAGTGAGTGAGCCCAAAGCAGTCTGCACAGCTGGGATATTGAGGGTGCTGCTGTGGAGTCAGAGTTGGGAGTGACCCCATGTCCATAGAATTTCCTGACTTTACCCACCCATCTTCCCGCTGTGCTGCATCATGTCCAGCTGTCCCCTCCCCTCCCAGCTCTGGATATCCCAATGCCTCTTGTGATGAACCTTGGTGACTGGTCCAGCCCCTCTTGCTCACTTACCATGAGGGACCTGACTCAGCCCTGACTCGTCTTCCAAGCTCAGAGCTGTGAAAATGTCCCTCTTGCTTGCCCCTGCCCATCCCCTTGGCCCTGTCTCCCAGTCTCCACAGGTCCCTGTGGCTGTGTCCATGATAGTGGTGCACATGGTTCTGTGGTCCATCTATCCCTGTGATAGTGTTCCATCCATCTATCCCCATGTTGGTGGTCCGTGTGTCCCTGGGATCATGACACATATGTCCCCATGATACTGGTCCTTGTATCCCTGTTCCTGTAACTGATGCATCCCCATGACAATGATGTCTCCATCCCCGCAGAGGTGGTCCATGGCTCCCTGGGACCAACGTCTGTGTGTGTCCAAGGCTGTGCTCTGTACAACCCGGCACTGGTAGTCCCTGCAACCCCATTATCATAGTCTGGGCATCCCTGTATGTGCAGGTGCCATCCCCTTGAGGGGGTCTGTGCATCCCTAGGACTGAGTCCCTGTGTTCCTCTGCCACCAGATGTCGCTGGCAACTCACTGCTAGTGCCTGCACGTCCGGAGCAGCCACATCCCTGCATTCCTGAGCCTTGAGCTCTGCCACACTGGGGTGGTTCTTGTCTCTGAACTTGGGATGGGTCGGGGAACCCTGCATCCCCTGCTGGGGCTGAGCTCGGGGCGGGTGGGCTGCCCACAGAGCCAACTGAGTGTCCCATCTGCCTCCAGGCATCGTGTTCCCCTACCAGCCTCCCCGTGGGCAGTACAGGCTCAACTTCCACGAAGCCGAGCAAGTGTGCCAGGACCAAGGTGCCATCCTCGCCAACTTCAACCAGCTCTTCCAGGCCTGGAGCGAGGGGCTGGACTGGTGCAATGCAGGCTGGCTGGCCGATGGCACCGTGCAGTACCCCATCCGCCTGCCCCGCAAGCCCTGCGGGGGTGTGCACCTCGCCCCGGGCATCCGCAGCTATGGCCCGCGCCACCGGCACCTCCACCGCTTCGACGCCTTCTGCTTCTCCTCCGCGCTCAGAGGTGGGTGCTGGGACACAGCTGTGGGCTGGGGTCCTGGGGAAAGTGGCATGCATCCCTCCCCCTTAGGGCACAGGACTCAGCCTGGATGGGGATGCACTAGGCAGGGATGTTCCAGGTGACTCTCAGCACTGATGCTCTCCTCTCGTGCTGCCCTCTTCCTCCTAGGAGAGGTTTTCTACCTGGACCACCTCGCTGGAATGACGCTGGAGGAGGCCAAGCAGAGCTGCCAGGATGCAGGGGCCGAGATTGCCAGGGTGGGGCATCTCTACTCTGCCTGGAAGTTCCTGGGGCTGGACCGCTGCAGTGCCGGCTGGCTGGCAGATGGCAGCGTCCGCTACCCCATTGTCAATCCCCGGCCCAACTGTGGCCCTTCAGAGCCTGGTGTCCGCAGCTTCGGCTTCCCCAGCAAGGGCAGGTTTGGGGTCTTCTGCTACAAGGAGAGATAAGGAGCCAGGAGAGATCCTTCTTGGATGAAGGATGTTTCCAGCCTGACCATGCCTGGTGTTGGGCATTTCCCAGGGCTGTTTTAGGGGTGACTGGGGGGAGGTGGGATGGGGGAGGCTTCTTTTTGTTTTGTTTTGTTTTGTTCCTTTATATTTTCCACATCTGGCTCAGCAGCTGGCACATGCAGCTGCTTGGGGCAGCTGCCAGCTAGGCAGCGTGGGACAGTGCCTGTCATGGGATGTGTGCAAGGACGATCCCCATGGGCTACAGCTGCCACCCCACTTGGCCTTGCCTCTCCATGGGTGGTGGCCCCTTCCTGTGATGGCAGGTTGTCACCGACACCCGCCTGCCCTTCCTGGCTGGTCCTACCCCCAGTTCACAAGATGGGAGTGAGGCAAAGCTGGATTTGGCCAGAGCAGAGAGCAGGTGTCTCTGTTGCACCTGGCCCCTCTTCCAGCCCCATCCCTGACCCGCTGAAGGATGCTACTGTGCCTGTCCCTGCAGGAGCACCAGTGCCTTATCTCCATGTGCCTGTTGCCTGGACTGCACTTGAATTATGGTGCCTTCTTCTTTGATCAGTTGTCTATGAGAAGATGTATTTTCCTGGACATCTTCTAATAAATTGGAGAAAGCCTTGGAGTGACGTGGCTGTCCATCTCTGTCCCAGTTCAAGAGAGAAGTCTGACATGGAGAGAGGATTTGGGAATCCCTGGCTAGTTGCCTAGGACTGTCTCATCCTTGGCTGAGCATTGTTCTTATTGCTTCTGGCTCCTCCCTGTGCCCACCCAAGCTCAGGCAAAGGCTTTGTGTTCCCTCATTAGTGAGTGTTAATTAACCCCCTGGGTGTCAGAATTGAAAGCTGGAAGGTGAAGCAGTTCCTGCTGGTCATGGGTTTTAGATGGGTTTTAGGCATGTGAATTAACTCCCTCCCGAGGTGGGAGCAGAACAGGGAGGGCAACGTCCTACTGCAAGGTCCCTCTTCTGCTGGGACTGGGGCTTGGGACACCCCTCCCACCTCCGTTGTCCCCAGGGATGCAGCCTTGGGTGCTGGCTGGGGCTGAGCCATTCCCGTGTTGCCTGGGGAACCCGGTTTGGGGTCCCCTTCCTTGCTTTCTGCCTTGCCATGGGAGACGCCCCCTCCTCCCAGCCCAGAGAGACACGCCTGTTCCCTAAAAGAAAAACCAATTGCAAAGCACCTATTCCGATTTCACTCTCTTTATTATTTATCATTCTTTCAAAATAGGATATGTTCAAAAATATAAATAGGTGCAGGGAACGCTGGTGCCCCGCACGGTCCCCTGGAAAGAGCACGTTTTCCTGGACGGGCGCTGCTCTGCAGAGGGGGCGCTGGGGAAGCAGAGAGGGGCCACAGCCCCCAGCACCCGGGTCCTGGGTGTCAGCATCTGCTCGCCTCCCTCCTCCCACAGCTCCTTCCACCACAGTCCCCCGGCCCTCCCCACCCGCCCTGACGTGCTGCAGCAGTAAAAGGATTCTGGAAAAAAAA